>CAUYUJ010019330.1:94998-119998 GCA_963575745.1 Prorocentrum cordatum | reverse complement strand
GGCGGGCCGGGCGTTTCGCCTGAGACATCCTCCCCATTTATGATTCCGAAACTTGATTCCGAAGCTTCGAAAATGGCAAGAATTTCGCGGATTGAGGGCGGATGGTTTTCAAAATGTGGCTCTCGCCTTAGGGCCGCGCGCATTCGTATTACGAACTTGCAAGAGCTTCACGGATTGAGGCCGGGTCGTTTTCAAAAGGTGGCTCTCGCCTTAGGGCCGCGCACATTTGTTTAAACCATTTGCAAGAGTTTCATGGATTGAAGGCGGGTCGTCTTCAAAATGTGGCTCTCGCCCTAGCGCCGCGCACATTCGTTTCAACAGTTTGCAAGAGTTTCACGGATTGGGGGCGGGTCGTTTTCAAAATGTGGCTCTCGCCATGCGCCGCGCACGTTCGTTTCAACAATTTGCAAGAGCTTCAGGGACTGAGGGCGGGTCGTTTTCAAAATGTAGCTCTCGCCTTAGCGCCGCGCACATTCGTTTTAACATTTGCAGGAGCTTCACGGATTGAGGGCGGGTGGTTTTCAAAATGTGGCTCTCGCCTTAGCGCCCCGCACATCCGTTTTCAAGATTTGCAAGAGTTTCAAGGATTGAGGGCGGGTCGTCTTCAAACAATGGCTTTCGCCTCAGCGCCGCGCACATTCTTTTCAACAAGTTGCAAGCGTCTCACGGATTCCCATGATCAACGCACCAGAAATGGTGCTTTGGAAGGATTCGGGCTTACGCGGGTGCAGCAACTATGTTGATTCGCGGTGTTGAAATACCAAGAACGGCGTTATGGCACGATTCCAGACCGTATTTTGGTATCGCGAACGGCCCACATCCCAAATACTACTACATCCCAAAACTCTTACTACATTATTCCAGACATTTTCTCTTTGCTCATTACGCCGGATTGTTACACACCATGCATACTGGGGGAGCTGGAGTGCATAAGGCTGAGGGCTCTACAGGCCGCTCCCCAGATGAGAAGAAACACAAATAATATGGAAAATCAGGAGGGACTGAAGAAGATATGAACCGGGACCAGAAGATCGAAAAGATGTATGACATGCTTACGAAGCTCACCGATGGCATGGTGAACACAAAGACCATTGCCAACTTCGCTCAGGCCACAGCGGAACAAGCAGTGGAAAAGGGTAAAAGGCATAGAAACTAAGGTCCAAAACATCCAGAACACCAACGCGACGATCCAAGCCGAGATTTCAGGCATGAAGAACATGATCAACAGTGGCACGATGCGTAAGACAGCTCGAACAGACGATGACGATGACGATACCCGGATCCTCCAGGTCATTGCGGAGGGCTTGAAGGAGAATGCGGACGAGGATGCCATCCGGCAACGCCTCAAAGAGATTGTAGAGGAGGTCGACTATACCGCCAAGTGCAACGATATTTTCTGTTTCTCGGAGTCGGCGAAGATCGGGGTACTGCAGTTCAACACGAACGGCGCCAAGAACGGGTGCTTACGGCAAACAGGAAAGAAATCATACAAGTGGGCGAACGATGACGACATACGATTCCATGCAAATCAATACTTGGAGAAACGTGAGTTTGACAAGATAGTGGGGTATGCCAAGCACCAGCTCCATGAGATTATGGGCCACAGTCTCAAAGATATTCGCATACTCTGGGAGAAAGGGGTAGTGAAGTATATGGGCGAGAAAGTCACATGGAGGACGGATGGGGGAGCGTGGGATTATGATGCATCGGTTATGCAGGTCAAGCAGCACGTGGATAACGACATTACCAAATGGCGGTCCAAACATGGGCTGTGACACCCCAGTGCTCATCCAGAAAGGCGGCCTGGACCGCAGAATACCAGTACGAAAATGACCACTACATCAACGCTTGGAGGAAGAGGAGAGGGGAGAGGGATATATGCTAACGTCGATGGTGATTTCCCGGCACATGCCTTTTCGAGCCGGCCTCCCATTGAAATGCAGAGCCCTACCAAATACCAAGATTTCATCATACTTCACCAGAACGTCCGGGGCATGACCGACGACGACAGATTCGAAGAACTGCTCTTCAAAATTGGCGGCGCAATATGGGATATCATTGCAATTTGTGAAACGATGCGTGCAACTGCGAAGGAGTCTTGGGAAACGTCGGGAGGGCACTTGTTCTTAGCATCTGGGAATACGAAACCAACGCGTGGAGTGGGCAAACGATGGAAAAATCATCTTCGGCAGTTCCAACCTATTAGTGAAAGAATTGCTCATGTTGACGTTTCTATTCCAAACAAGCAGCCAATACGAATGGTCAATGCCTATTTTCCGCACGGTGGGTACGCCGACAAGTACGTCCAACTTGAATACGACATCATTGCCAAAATACTGTCGGAAGCTGACGCTTTGAAATAGTATTTTGTTGTTGGTGCAGACACGAACGCAAAGTCGGACAGGTCCAGTCTGCAACATATAGTTGTGGCCAATATGGTTATGGAACAAAAAATGCGCGGGAACAATGGTTAAAGAAGTGGGCAGAGGCACGGCGACTCCGGATCGCAAACACGTTTTTCAAGAAACATCCGAATACCCGCTGGACACATACGAGGCCCGACAAATCGCACGTGCACCTTGATTACTTCTTGGCAAAACACCGGCTTTGGATAACAATCAAAAATTGCGGTACGACTGCGATGCTTGATCTTGGTTCCGACCACCGCGCACTTTCAATGCGAAGCTCGATTCTCCGGGGGCCTGGGGTGTTGGAAGACGTGAGAGCGACAAGGATGCATGGAATGCAAAAAGATCTTTTCAGACGGCCCCGGAGGTCCCGGGCAGTACACACGCTCCTCGTGCGCGCACACATGTAAACCAAAATGGCTGTGGCAAACCCATCAGCAATCCTATGTTTTCCAAAGAGCATTGGGGGTGGGGTGGAGATACACGACAGCGGGACCACTTTTAGTGGGACAGACAGGGATTAGGATGCCTCCCCTCTCACGGGCGAACTCTCGATACCCTGGAAGCTAGTCACACACTCTTGAGTCCTGCTCTCGGCCTCTCGGGCCAGTTCTCTCCTGGAGGCTTGTCGCGAACGGCTCTTCAGGGACGAGTTCAGCGCACGTTCCGAAAGGTGGTTGTCGTCGTCAACTAAGCAGACTGTCCCGCGGCAAAGCAAGTCAGCCAGGGCTAGGTTGCCTTTCGAAGGGTCGGCCTTAGTCAAGCTGTCGGCCGCCATGCGGCCGTGGGGCACCCATCGTATCTGGGATCCGAGGGAACTCATCGCATCTCTCACCACGGCAAGTTCGATCGCGTTTCGTCGATCTTGTCTCGAGCCAGCACTGTTCCTACTGAGAGTGTCAAAGACGCATTTCGCGTCAACCACCGAAATCGTGGACGCACTCTCTGCCAGAGAGCACTGAGAGCTGAGGATGACCGAGAAAGAAGACTGACCAAGATGCCAATCGGGCTTTCTCACGTCACCGAACAACAAATCACGCCACAATATCTGTATCCACTGGGCCTCTGCGAGCGCTGATGAGAGACTCAGGGTCTCCGCGGCGCTGGTGGATGAAACTACTCTCTTGAGTCGGCTTGATCGCAGGGCAAGAAGGGAGGCCCTAGCTCTCTTATTTCCTCTGATCTCTGCGTCCGCCGCGACAACGAGAAAAACCCCCTGAGCCCCCTCTCGACGGGCTGACCCTGGCCCCCCGGCGTCGGAAATCGTGGCAAACGTAACCGTGAGAGGATCGATCGGCCAGATCACTATGTGCTGTGACGCGCTAGACTTGAAATGCCGAACGATCTTACAACACAGCAGGGCGTCCTCGACTGTGGGAGTCGGGAGCGCCGCAGATTGAAGAGAAGCCCCTCCCGCAACATCCGGTCTGGTTTCCCTCCACTGACTCTGCGCGATCATGGTTCTGTAACCCTTGATCTCGTCACTAGTCAACAGAGCCTGCAGGTCGCCTCTGCGACTCTTGTCAAGTCTCATGGGCTTTAACTGTTCGAGAATGTATTTCTCCTGATCAACGAGAATCTTCCCGCCTGAGACCTGTCTCAAGTGACGGCCTGCGAAGTCGGATTCCCGATCTTCCACTTCCCAAACTTAAAACGGCCCGTCAGTCTCGAGCGGCATCCCTCTCGCTCGGAGGGATCTGACGCCAGAATCAAATCATCCACCTCTATGGGGATGATCGAAAGAGTGGACCCCGTCGCACTACGCTTCACCCAGAGACAGGGCTCCAGAAGCGATTTCTCGAAGCCGTCCGAGACGAGAAAATCCGCGAGGGCCCTGTGCCACAAGAGGGGGGCGTCATTAAGGCCGTATACCGGCGCGACCTATTCCACAAGTTCCCCTGGGGCGAGATCTAAACCGCGGCACGGTTCACAGAAGATAGCTCCGGACGGCCTCCTCAAACGATCACTCTGGCAAAACGTTCTTTGCGTCCGCCACCTCGAGTGTCCACCCGAGCGAAGCTATAGCTTGAAGGGTCAACATCAGGCTCTCGGCTTGCGGCGTCGGTGCGTAAATCTGCAGATCTGCGGCGTCCGGGTCATGATGCCCTCGGACGCACCACCTTGACTTGGCCTCTGGGGCCGCTCCGACGCCCTCTTGGGGCTTGAATCTCCTGACCATTCTCGATCCGAGGATGCGATCTGGATGGCGTCTCCCTATGACCTGGGCCTCTTGGGCCGACGCGACTCGGACAGCCCCGGACTGCAGGATGCTGGTCCACTCCTTAGTATCGGAGAAAGAAAACAATCTCCTCTCCTCCTCGCTAAGATTCTCCAGGTTGACTTCGGCTCCTCGGCGGGCGGGGGGAGGATCGGGCGACGACGACCCGGGAGAAGGACGAGGGTAGGTAGGATAACTCTCTCCGAAGGCCTCGGGGTCCCAGTGGTACCATCCACAGAGTTCCTCCCGCAGGGTCTCGTCTTGGGCCTCGTCGGGCTGAAGTGAGCACCAGGTGCTGAGATCTGGGTCATCCTCAGGCTGCCCCTCCGACTCTGGAGCCCCCCTCGGTGGAGATCTGGATCTCCCCCTCTCGAGAGCGGGGGGCTCCGGACTCGGTGGCGGCCGAGGAGCTACTCGCAGCCCTCCTCAGAATACAATGTGGGACGTCGTCGAAAGATCGGTTCCTCCCTCCCTCTATCTCTCGCGCTGCTGACAGCGCGCGCCCGGTCTGACTCGGTAACTCTTCCGACGGAGTCAGCTTGGGTCTTGACGACGCCGGCTCGCTTCCCGGGTCGCTGGGAAGAGAGGCCGGCCTCGCTCGAGGTCCTTCGCCCCTGGAGGCCCTCTCAGGCTCAAAAGCAAGTGGAGGAAGAGAAGACGCGGATGGTATGGATCTGAGAGAAGAGGGAGGGCGGGCAGGAGATGGAGCAGTCGAAACGCCCGCGTCTCTCTGAAGCGACGCCCCCTTGGGCGCTGCTGGAGGAGAAGACTGGGCGGAAGGCTCCGCCGTCGCCAGCGGCAGTTCTGGAACGGGCCTCGCGACGTCAGCCGTGACGCCCCAGGCCTCGGGGGGAGGAGGGCCCTCTCCCTCCACGTCGACGGCCCCGACCCTGCCGTTCGGGCGCTGAAGCTCGTCTCTTAAATCGGCCAACTCTGAGCAGTCGAGAAGCTCAGCTCCGTCGGCCTCATCTCTGGCAGCCAGCCTTACTTGTTCTACTGAACATTTTAAAAGTCGAGTCCTCATCGCGACCCATACCGTGGTTCCTTGCTGGAAAACGGTGGCCCCTGGTCCGGTCCATCGGGCCCTGGGTCCCTCTCCGGACCCGGGACTCGGTCTTCGCCAAACGTAGACCCAGGATCCAGGAACGAAAACCTTGTCGGCGTGCTTTCTCGAGTTGCTGGCCGCCTTGAGACGTTCTCTAACATCGAATGACATAATCGCTTTGCGAGCCTCCTCTCGCAACTGATGTTTGCGGGCAAAAGCTGAGGCTGGTGACGACCCGTCTCTCGTCCCCCTGGCCAGGTCCTGGACTCCTATATCATCTATGGCATCGTCTGAGAGGAGAGCATGTGGGAGACGGGGGTTCTCTCCAAACACCATCTGATATGGCGTAAAACCACCCCTGTGAGTGAACCTGTTTTTAGCCGCTTGCACTTCGCATAGCAGATCCTCGAGCTCTCCCTTGTCCCGCAAGACCGCAACACTAGAGGCCTTCAAGAGGCCCTGCTTCACGATGCCCCCGTGCCTCTCGCATCTTCCGTTTTGCCATGGGCTCGTAGCGTCGCAAACGTGTTGATAAATCCCAAGACCCTCCAAGCCCCTCGCGAAAGCCCCTTGAAACTCGGGCCCTCCGTCAGTCATTGCCAGCTCTGGTATCCCCAGAGGACGAATCCACGTTCTGACGAAAGCTGACCAGACCTGGGATGCCGTTTCATTTCTTAACACTGTACAGACCTGGTAGTTGGATCCGTGGTCTATGACGTTCAGGATCGGGATGGATTCCTGGAAAGCATTTATATACAGCAGGTCCACGGCCACCAGCTTGTTGAAACGGTACGTGCGAGGCAGCTGCGCCTTGCGGCGCCAGTGGGGTCTCGCACTGGAGTCACACTGGGGGCACTTGAACTCATTCTGAACCCATCTAAGGATCTCCTCCCTCACCTTACCTATCTTGAGAGCTCGAATAAACTCAGACTTGCGAGGATGTCCAAGATTGACGTGCACCTTGTGAATATCATTCTGAACCTCTGTGGGGGGGGCCGTTGGGTCGACTCGTTTTCCTCTTTCGGCCTCCTGAGATCGAGCTTTCGGAAACTTAATGGGTTCTTCTTCGGGCTCTATCAGCTCCTCGAGAGGCAGCTCTGGCTCCTCCTCGGAGTCACTATCGAGGGTGACAGGCTCGGCGGATGCCGGATAGTTGGCACCTGACCACTCGGAAGCCGGGCTGCTCAGATTCATCAGAAGTCGACCTGCCGCCAGCTCGACTCCGCGTGTCACCGCCATCACCAGCTCACGAGGATAGCGTTGAGCAGCCCTCGTCCTGGAACCGCCGACGAGCATCTGGTGCTGATGATCTCCCTTGCACCGACGGGCACAGGCTGTCATAATCTCAGGGCTATTAGAAGCGAAGTTGGTAGGCTTCTTCGACAGAGCCCATGGGACAACCGATAAGCCGAAGGCACATTGATCGGCCGTGACCGTTTGGACCCCCGGGCGGCTTAAAAGGTGTCTCAGCATGTGAGTGCCCCAGCTCTTCGCTGACTGAGGGTGTTCAAACCAGAATTCTCCCCCATGGTGGATCTGATATTCGGCCACCTGAACGCAGATCAGGAGATACAGGAGCGCCTCTTGCTCTCTTCGGCGATTCTCCTCTGGATCGATCCGTGGCTCCTGGGTCCTGGAAACGCTGAACAGACAGCAAGGCGGGGACATGAGAACAATAGCCGGGCGATCGGCTCTCAGGGTAGACCAGAGGCCTCGTCTGTCCCTGGGTTTCCTCAAGTCCCAGCCTGTGTCCTGGTCGATGGGAGGGGATACCGGGTGCCCTAGTCTTTCCAGCTCTTGAGAGACGCGAGGAGGGGAGAATAGCTCTAAACACATCGTTCGCTCCTCCTGTTTGAGGGCTGACATAACCTCATTCCTATCCCTTCTCTTACAAGCTCTAGTGCCACTCCCTCTCAAAACTTGCAGGGCCTTCTGACGTACATGTCGTGGAACACTAGGAGAAGAAAAAGTTTCCTGCGTGGGGTTCGTCTTGCATTCGATGAAGGCCCAGGGGGATCTGGACGTCGTAAAAGACGATGAGACGACTAGGCCCGAAAGCCCTTGGTGATCCTGGCTCTCTGAGGCCCCGGCCCGCGCCTCCCACGTAGCAGCGCCTAAGCTGCTTCGGGGATAGCCCTCCAGAGCCCCAAGAGTTCCCGAGAACGACGTCTGCGCCACCAAGGTGTCTAGAATGGTAACCCCCGTTCCTCGATTGACAACTCGAAACCTCCTCATCATGGGAAGAGGGTCCTCAGCTTACTTTCCTGAGGCCCTCAGGGCCATGTGCACCGCCCACGCACTCACCTCCTCTGGAGCAAGCTCCCTGGAGACCCAGCTCATCCGCTGCGAGACATCCTCAAGTGAAACCCTGGAGCCCTGGACCAGATCCCAGATCTCACCCGACACCCGGGATAGCTTTCCCAGACCTCGATCGATTCGAGTCCTGGAGGCTTCGAAACCCCGGGCCACCCAATCTCCCGGGCTCCTGGGACCGATCTTCCTCAGAATCTCCTGGTGTCCAGGATCGCTCTCATCAAGAATCAGGTGGGATCTCTGAGGCCCAATCGGGTCTTGCGAGGGGTGATATTCTTGGGTCTCTTTTTTCTTAACTTTGCAACGCTAGCGTCTGGCGAAGCCGCCCGGCGCCCGTGCGACGCGTAGTTGCTGTCGTACGCGATCCAGCAGCTGGAGCGTCGAGCCGCTCCTCGATCATGTAGCGAGCCTCTCTCTGAGGCTCAGGCTGGGCGTCGAGCCGCCCCTCAGACATGTAGTGGTCTGATGCCCGATGAACGGGATCCTCTAGTGATCGTCCGTCTCGTCCAGCTTGCCCTCGATACCCTCTGTCAGAGCCCGGATGGCTCCGATCATGTTCTCCATCTGAAGGTTCCGAACGTCCCTGTCCTCGAGCATCATCTGCCGCATGATCTCCAGGTCGGAGGCCCTCTGAGTTGGCGCTGGCTTCGGTGGAGGGGCCCTCAGCTCGAGGTCCCGCTCGGCCTGGCTGTACCCTGGAGGAGCCTTCGCGGGCGCTGCCTTCCTCGCCGTGGGAGCCCCTGAGCTCGCGCTGCCCGACCCCCTGCCCCCGTGGTTCGGCGCCCAGTCCACTCCCATCGGTGGCATCTTGACTTTGAGCCTCGGCGCCGATCCCGAACTGCCCTCCTCGTCCGCTGGGGCCGACCTGGCAAGATGAAGAGGCGGGCGATCTCCTGGAACCATCTCCTCCAGCTCGTCCTTCTTGACCCGCTGCTCCTGCTTGGCCCTCTTCTTGAGGTCCCTCTGCTGGCGGTTCTCCTCGATCTCCCCCTTGGTGAAGCGAACCATGGACAGTGGCGCGCCGCATGTCCTGCACTTGGAGTACCTCGCATACTGGTTGACGCCGTGCCAGATCGCGCTCTGGGGATGCTGGCAGCCCTCCTGGTCCACGATCTGCGCCAGCCGTCCTGCTCGAGGCACCGCCACAGCCAACGGCCTCGTGGCGGCACACACCCTCAGACACATGGGCATCTTGGTGACGAACCTCCTCCAGCACCGGACCGCCGGCACGAGGATGAAACTGCCCTCGTAGAAGAGCTCGATCTCCGCCTCCGACATCGCCTCCTCCTCGTACTGGAGACCGCGCAAGGCTCCGTCTGTCCACGGATCCGGAGGCATGTCCCGATTCTGCTCCATTTCGCTGTCCTCGTCGGTCAGCTCCTGGATGGACATGAGCCTCTCGCCCTCGGAGTCCGGACTGATCGCCGCCGCTCGGCGGCCGGCCTTGTGCTTCAAGGCCCTCGGAATGCGGGTGGCCTTGATCACCTTCGCCATCGTAAGCTGGCTTCTGGGCGGAATCGAGCTGGCTAGAGCTGACAGGCCTTCCTGAGCCGAGAGTCGCTCCGGCGATCGGGTTGGCCCCTTTCCTGTCTGCCGTTTCTCCCGTCTGCCGAGACTCCCAAGACTCCCCGAGACAAGGAGAGGAAGAACCTACGCTGGAAAGACTAGAGCCCTCAACATCAGAAACTCTAGCCCCCTCACTGTCCTGGCTCGCCTGGAGCCTGAAGTCCGTGTAGCCGATCCAGCGGCCGGTCTCGTCCGAAACGGGGCCCTTCCTCCAATCGAACTCGATGCTCTCGACCACGTCGCGATCCGGGTCCGAGTCGATCCTCTGGCAAGTCATCGCGGCGCAGCTGATCAACTTCTCTGGGGGTACTGGCAAGTCATCCGTCTCGCTCGGAATGAATCTGTCCTTCCTGGGGTTCATGTGGATCCTCCTCAGGGTGTCACCGGTCTTAACCCAGCAGTCAGACAGAGACCTCGAGGTCTCGATGAAGCTGACCTGCTTTCTCACGAAGGAGGGAAACTTGTCGGCAATTCCCCTGTCCAGCTTGAGGTTCTTCGGCTCGCAACCGATCAACGAGATTGCCCTGTGTCCCGACGGCAGCTTTATCATAGGCACTACTTGCTTCTGGTCGCTGTCACCGACCCTGAGCTCGTTGGCCTCCAGATCAACTACGGCGTTCATGTAGTCTAGGAACCTGGCCGGCAGCGAAGCCGGACAAGGATGAGGTAGGAAGAGGAACTCCACCACGCCGCAGTTGTAGAAGGACACTGGAACCAACGCCTTGCCCACTGGTGCGACACGTCCACCCACTCCGTGAGCGGGAGGTAGCTTGTCCGAGCCCGCCTTCACGATCTGCACCTCGAAGCCCTTGGCGGCGAAAGCCTCGACCATCTTGTCGATGTTCGGGGTGCCGATGAGGGCTTGACCAGCTGCAGTGTCCACGAGGGCCATGTCCCCCATGTTCTGCAAGGTCAGCTCGCCCCCCTCGGACCCCGCGAAGATGCCCTGCATGAAGGTCGCAGACGTCGCCCAGGTCGTCCCTGAAGTTCCCGATGGGTCCGACTCCACTAGGTCAAAGAAGAACGAGCCCGTCTTGGCGCCCTTCGAGCCCTGAGCCTCTGCCTTCAGCCTGTCGCTCTTGCTGCGAAACGGCTTCCGGCAGTCCTCGCGCCAGTGACCCCGTTCGCCGCAATTTGAGCAGCGCGACCTTCTCTTGAAGTCATCTCTCGTCACTCTCTTGGTTCTGTCATCCGTGCGCCTGCGATCAAAGAAGTCGCGATCAAGCCTCTTCGCGTTCTTC
The DNA here is from genome assembly GCA_963575745.1 of Prorocentrum cordatum. Lineage (NCBI taxonomy): Eukaryota > Dinophyceae > Prorocentrales > Prorocentraceae > Prorocentrum > Prorocentrum cordatum. Next base: position 109,207 of record CAUYUJ010019330.1, on the reverse strand, counting down.
AGCTGCTTGGACCCCTGCCAAGTTCGACGGCGTTGTGGTGCCGTCGTCTCCCCAAACGCCTGCACTATCTGGTCCTCGTCCAGGTCTTGCTCGTCCAGAGCCACCAATATCACGTTCAGCTCGTCCTCGTCGAACTCGGCCTCGTACAAGCCGCAGATGCCGCACTCATCGTCGTCCAGGTCTGACCCGACGTGGTAGGTTCTCGTCGTCGAGGTTGCTGGCGTCGGCAGCGCGTTCTTCTCCACTACGTCGAGCTCCGACAGGGCCCGCTTCACTGCAGCAGCACTCTTGTCGGAGCCCATGATCGTTCTCAGGTTGATCTTGTTCTGGGCGCTGAGCATCGCGCCCTCTTCCAGGTATCTAGCCAGCACAGCGTCTGGAAGAGTCAATCCGTATCGGGCCGCAGTAGCCACCTGCTGATCTCTTCGAACGACGTAGTCCGTGAGACTTTCTCCCTTATGCAGCCCGTAGTCGGAGGGCGCCTTGTTGTGCGCCTCTCTCTCCTTGTCTCCTGGGCGCTCTCCGTTGAGTAGTTCAAGATGGCTGACAAATCTGCTGAGACCGGATGAGTGATCCAGATCTTGTCGCACGTCATCAAACTTGCCCTGCAGGTCAATCGGCAGGGTCTCTAATACACGTCCTGCTCGGGCCTCTTCCGCGTAGCTGGCGCGCCTCTCCCAGGAGCGCAGATTGGCCACGTAAATCTTCAGATGCTCCATCCCGGGCCACGCTGGCGGCGCCGAGAAGTCGCGGCTGGGCTGGTCTCGCTTGACAGGCCAGAGTGCTGTTCGACTGTCCCACCAGTCATCGCACTCCCAATCCCATCCTGTCTCGTCTGACCAGGACCAGCCTCTCCAGGACCACCACCCTCGTCCCCAGGTCGAGTCCTGTCCTCCCGTGGTGGCGTCGGCTTGGTCTCTCGTGCCGTCTTGGAAGCCTGTCACGGCCTCAGCGGCCCTCGGAGCCTCTGCAACATCCCCGTGCTCTCCCTCTACGGCCTCGTCCACGCTCCGGCTACCATTGTTGGAAGACATGAGAGCGACAAAGATGCATGGAATGCAAAAGGATCTTTTCAGACGGCCCCGGAGGTCCCGGGCAGTACACACGCTCCTCGTGCGCGCACACATCTAAGCCAAAATGGCTGTGGCAAACCCATCAGCAATCCTATCTGTTCCAAAGAGCATTGGGGGTGGGGTGGAGATACACGACAGGGGGGCGGCCAAACAAGCAGAGCAGGAACTTGCAAGCGCGACCACCGACATGGCCACCTGACAATACATATGCTTATCAACAACTATCCCAGTGCGACCCTACCTAGGAGTTGGAGGATCTAGGAAATCATTATCTATATCTAAACCGAAAGCTACATCAACATCTACACCTGCATCTACATCCACATCAACATCAACAGCGAAACGCACATCTACATCTACATCTACACCTACATATGCACTACGTCTACATCAACATCTATACCTACAAATACATCTACATCTACATCTACACTTTCGTATTGGTTTTGTTGTTGTTTTGCATTGTCTTGCTTGTTGTGTTGTTTTTCATGTGTGTGTTTGCTTTTGGTGTTGCTTTTTGTTTTGTTTGTGCTTTTGGTGTTTTCTTGTGTCGAAACATAGCATAGCATCCAGTGCTTTCGTCCCACTGGATGCTACGCTATGTTATGCTAATGCAGCGCTGCGCTATGCTAAGTTAAGCTAAGCTAAGCTAAGCGAACCCTCTAAGCAGAGCCTAGGTAGGGAATTACACCCATGCTATGATATGCGATGCTGCGCTATGCTATGCTACGCTATGCTATGCTATGCTGTGCTCTGCTGTGCTAAAGCTCAGCGAAGCTAAGATGAAGGTAGACTAGCTAAGATAAATCTGAGCTAAGATGAACCTAAGCTAAGCTAAGATGAACCTAAGCTAAGCTAAGATGAGATAAGCAACGCTAAGCTAAGGGGACGTAACCGGGGGAACCGCGGGGCGGATACTGGGGGAACCGCCCGGGGCGGGTTCCACTGCCCGGCCCTTTAAGCACACCGAGTAAGAACCCTTCTAGGCAGAGCCTAGGTAGGGAACAAGTTGCGCAACATATGGGCTCATGCTTCACAGATGGTGGGCGGCCGGATTATGAGAAGATTGAGACATTGATTTGCGAACCAATGGTTGTAAGTACGATGCCAAAACAACAGTGCCAGACGACTCTGAGATCGACTGTGTCGACCTTATTGGAGCAGCGACGGAATACGCTACCTGAGGATACAGCCACGAGACGGTTACTCAGCAAGCGGATAAGGACTACAGTCCGAACTGAAAAAAGACGTATAAAGAGATTTGAAATCAGCTGCATTTTATCGCAATAATGGGACTTACGAAAAATAGCTGGCATCAAGTCGCAGCACAAGAACGAGCTCACCCCAGACATGCTGGACGCAGAGGCTGGCACGCAGCACGATAGGCAAAACATCGCAGATACGTTCGCAGAGTTTTACGGCCAGCTCTATCGCGGTCTTCAACATGATAGTGGCAGCAATCAGCAAAGCACACGAGCAAACGCACCCAAGACATGCATACCAGAATTTTCGATGGAAGAACTGCGAACAACGCTCCGGCAGTTGAAGATGGGGAGGTCTACAGATACATCGGGGATCGCAACGGAGATGCTCAAACACGGCGGTGAACCTCTACATGGTACTAGAACCACGCGCGCGCTTCGCGCGCGCTTAGGTTCTGTCGAGTCACAGACCCAGGAATCGTTGTGAGAAGAAATTGGTAACGCGAAGCGTCGTGGGGGCGTCCTTGGACGTCTGGGGTCTCCTGGGGCCTCTTGAGGGGCCTCCTTGGGGCCTCCTGGCGGCCTCTTGGGGCGGAAGGCTCGAGCTTGCGGTTCGTGGTCCCCCTCTGGGCCCCCTCTTGGGCCCGTCTTGGGGCCCTCTTGGGCCATCTTGGGCGCCTCTTGGGCCGTCTTGGGGCCCTCTTGGGCTGTCCTGGGGCCCTCTTGGAAGCTTCTTGGGCCGTCTTGGGGCGGTCTTGGGCGCCTCTTGGGCCGTCCTGTAACGTCGGAAAGCCCAAAAGACAACTTTGTTGAACATGTACGTTTTACGAAGGGAATGGGCCAATTTTTGCGTCTAGGGGCCCTCTTGGGACGCATGTTGGAGGCTTCTTGGGGCCTCTTGGGGGCGTCCTTGGACGTCTGGGGTCTCCTGGGGCCTCTTGAGGGGCCTCCTGGGGGCCTCCTGGCGGCCTCTTGGGGCGGAAGGCTCGAGCTTGCGGTTCGTGGTCCCCCTCTGGGCCCCCTCTTGGGCCCGTCTTGGGGCCCTCTTGGGCCATCTTGGGCGCCTCTTGGGCCGTCTTGGGGCCCTCTTGGGCTGTCCTGGGGCCCTCTGGGAAGCTTCTTGGGCCGTCTTGGGGCGGTCTTGGGCGCCTCTTGGGCCGTCCTGTAACGTCGGAAAGCCCAAAAGGCGACTTTGTTGAAAATGTACGTTTTACGAAGGGAATGGGCCAATTCTTGCGTCTAGGGGCCCTCTTGGGACGCATGTTGGAGGCTTCTTGGAGCCTCTTGGGGGCGTCCTTGGACGTCTGGGGTCTCCTGGGGCCTCTTGAGGGGCCTCCTGGGGGCCTCCTGGCGGCCTCTTGGGGCGGAAGGCTCGAGCTTGCGGTTCGTGGTCCCCCTCTGGGCCCCCTCTTGGGCCCGTCTTGGGGCCCTCTTGGGCCATCTTGGGCGCCTCTTGGGCCGTCTTGGGGCCCTCTTGGGCTGTCCTGGGGCCCTCTGGGAAGCTTCTTGGGCCGTCTTGGGGCGGTCTTGGGCGCCTCTTGGGCCGTCCTGTAACGTCGGAAAGCCAAAAAGACAACTTTGTTGAAAATGTACGTTTTACGAAGGGAATGGGCCAATTTTTGCGTCTAGGGGCTTCTTGGGGCCTCTTGGGGGCGTCCTTGGACGTCTGGAGGCCATCTTCAGCATCTCGGAGCCCTCTTGGAGGCCTCTTGGAAGTTTCTTGGGCCGTCTTGGGCGCTTCTTGGGCCGTCTTGTCTGACTGGGGAGGCCCCCGGCAAGCCCCGACGAGCCTCCGGGCCCCCCGGGGTGCACATTTGCGGTCGAGGTCCCGGCCCCGGGCCCCCGGACCCGGTGCGCCGATATATGTATATTTTGTTGATGCTGTACAACGACATCACCAATGGGCATGCGCCAATCCCTGCTGCTTGGGAAAAGACGGCGGTCAAAATATTACACAAAAGCGGAGATATGAGGTTGCCTCAAAACTACCGGCCTATATCTATCATCCCACTGCTCTACAAATTATTCTCCAGGCTACTTTACAATCGGCTGCTCCCAATTCTCGACAGCGAGCAGAGTCCAGACCAAGCCGGTTTCAGACCGGACGAATCTACGACCGACCACTTGTTCACCATCGGTATATGCAGGAGACGGCGGAGGATTGGCAGACCCCGTTGTGGATAGCAGCCGCAATTGATTTCAAAAAGACGTTACAGCGTAACACATAGGGGGAATATGGGATGCACGTGCCAGCCAAGGTGTCAAATTTTGCTACATCAATCTTCTGAAGGACACGTACCGGAACCAGACGGCTACTGTTCGCAACGATAAATTGAGTAAGCATTTCTGTATACAACGTGGTGCAAAGCAAGGAGATCCGCTCAACTCCCTACTTTTCAACCGCGTGTCAGAATACGTGATCAGAAATATGCGGGCAAAGTGGGGGAAGACAAATATTGGAATTGGGATGCACGTGGCGGACAAGATTTTGTTGTCAAGTTCACGTTTTGGTGATGATATTATACTTGTCGCCTCTTCATTACATCAGGTGTCAAGAATGATTGCAAATCTCAGCACCGAGGCCGTTGCCGTGGGACTCCAGTTACACCCCGACAAGACGAAAATCCTACACAATGCTTTTTGGATCTACCAGAGGACACGGGTACCAAAAGCAGCTTCCATCAACGGAATGGTGATTGAGGTTCTCGACGTGCAGGCGCACGCCAAATATTTGAGTCGCAAATTGTCGTTTTACGAACCGAACAAGGTCGAGATTGAAAACCAGATTGCCTGTGCGTGGCGCAAATTTCATGCTTTGAGAAAAGAACTGACTGGAAAACGATACTCTTTTATATGACCGGCTACGCTTGTTTAGTTGAGTCGTAACGCCAAAAATTCTGTATGGTTGTGAAGCGTGGACAATGACACAGGAATTGCAGAACCGAGCGAAACGAACGCAACGCCAGATGCTACGAATGATTATCCACTCACCCCGGCGCGTTTGGGACGGCGAGAAGAACCATCTGGACCGCAAGATCGTGCAGACAGCGTGCGCAGCACAGACAGCGCGTCGGACGTGGCCATTGCTTTTGCAGAAGACGACGCGCAGCATCAACGACATGAGGCTGAAGCAGCGGATGACACAACCAATTTGGAATCTTGGGTGGACTGGGTAAAACGAAGCACACACGAAGCAGAAAAACAGATGGGCAGTCTTGGGATAGACGACTGGATCCAACAACAACGGCACAGGAAATGGAAATGGTTCCAGCATGTGGCACAATCGTCTTCTTGCGACTGGATGCACAAGGTACTGATGTGGAGTCCGTCAGAACATCCAAAATTGATTTCCCAGAGGCGCCAAAGCAGACCAAAGCGAAGATGGTTGGATGACATCCTGAGTTTCACTTTACCTTTTGCTGACAGGTTCCAAAGCGAAGCAACGACAGGACTGACTGAGGCCCGCTGCGTTCAAGACGCCGCCCCTTTTCTTATGAAACTCGCTTGCACTAGCACGTGTGCCGATCTAGAGGGCGATTTTGTAGATTATTCTATTGCCCAGACGCGGTCCAGTAGTGCTGTAGTCGCTTTCTGGGTGCTCCGGCCCCACCCTGCAGCGCCCTCGCGGCGTTCCAAGCAAGTCGCAGCTCGCAGCAGCTCGCAGTTCGTAGCTCGCAGGACGCAACAGTCAGGTTGATCTGTGACGTGGAAATCCCGAGAACAATGATTTGGCATGCTTCAAGGTCTTCAAACGGTTGCCTTCCAACGAGGCAGTTCCCTCAATGGAAATCAACCGTTGTATGGGGCCTACGAAGAAGGAGCTTGGAGAGGGGGTTAATTTCAACATCGTTGATGACTTTTGGGTTTACATTGGTCCTCCTCCTCCTCCTCCTCCTCCTCCTCCTCCCCCTCCTCTTCCGCCTCCTCCTCCAGCTCTTCCTCCTCATCCTCCCTCTCTTCATCCTCCCTCCCCCACTCATCTTCCTCCACCTCCGCCCCCTCCTCCTCCTCCTCCTCCGCCTCCTCCTCCTCCTCTTCCTCCTGCTCCTCCTTCTGCTCCGCGGTCCCGTTCGGGCACCTCGTTCGCCGCTTAGCGCTACGGAGCAATGGAGGGGCGTTTCCTCACGTCCGACGATATCCGTCTCCTCCTCCTCTCCTCCTCCTCCTCCTCCTCCTCCTCCTCCCCTCCTCTCCTCCTCCTCCTCCTCCTCCTCCTCCTCCTCCTCCTCCTCCTCCTCCTCCTCCCCCTCCCCCTCCACCACCTCCTCCTCCTCCTCCTCGTCCTCGTCCTCGTCCTCCTCCCTCCCCCTCCTCTCCTCCTCCTCCTCCCTCCTCCTCCTCCCCTCCTCCCCCCTCCTCCTCCTCCTCCTCCTCCTCCTCCTCCTCCTCCTCCTCCTCCTCCTCATGCTCGTTGTCCTTCTCCCGCTCCCTGTCCCATCCCTTTTCCTTGTAAATGGCTCCACCTGTCGCAACCGTAGATGGGACCCTAAAGCGGGCCAGGCGTCTCGCCTGAGACTTCCTCACCGTGTGTGCTGGTAGAGTCTGATCGCTGCAACACTTTCAAACATGCAGGGCGGTTCAGATTCCAAATGCGGCTGTCGTTTTAGAGTCGCGCAAGTTCGCCTTGAAATGCTGCAACAACTTTGACGACGGAGAACGGCTCATTTTTTAACTGGTTCTCGCCTTAGCGCCGCGCGCATCCGCTTTAACTGCGCCACAGTTTCAACTATTTGTAGGGCACATAAGTGGTGTTATGGCAGGGTTTAGGGTTGCTGGGGCGCAACACATTGACTCGCGGGGTTGAGGTCTCAGGAACGGTCTTCTAGCAAAATTTAGGGTTGCCGAGACGCACGACGCTCCAAGAATGGTGTTGGGCACGATTGAGAACTCTCAAACGGTAACCTTTCAATGTGGCGCGCGCAATGTACGTGACATCTTGCCGTGACGCGCGCAAGTTGAACTTGGGGGGAGGGCGTGCTGCAACATCGGTGACGCGTCCTGGGTTTACGCTAGTCATCCCCCTCCTTCTCATATTCCTCCTCTTCCTCCTCATCCTAATGTTCCTCCTGCTCCTCCTCCTCCTCCTGCTCCTCCTCCTCATCTCGTCTCCGTTTCCGTTTCCGTTTCCTCCTCCTCCTCCTCCTCCTTCGAACAGGAAGGCCCGTCCTTGCGGTGATGAGTGCGCGGAGGTGGTCGTGCCAGTGGTCGTGTCCGTAGGCTCGCCGCATTCCTCGGGGCGGGAGGAGCACGGGCAGGGGCAGGGGGTAGGAGGGGGCGGGGGAGGAGGAGGAGGAGGAGGAGGAGGAGGAGGAGGAGGAGGACGAGGAGGAGGATAAGGATAAGGATAAGGATAAGGATAAGGATAAGGATAAGGATAAGGCCCTTAGGGGGGTCTGTGTCTCAGCTTGAAACACTTAGGGGGTGACCCTTGAGCATCTCTCTCTGGAAGCTGGCCCCCGACCCTGGCGATCGAGGGCTGTCTGGCGCGCGCGGCCCCCTACCCTCGCGGCGGCGGGCCGCTGCGCCGTGGCAGGAGGCCCTGCTCCGGAGAGGCGGAATGTGGGATTGCAGGCGGGCAGCTACCGCCTACAGTAGGGCGGCGGGCCCCCCCAGTAGAGGGCCTGTGAAATTCTGGGGAGGCGTGGATCGAACGCAAATTCCTCCGCCTCGCCCCCTCCCCCTCCCCGCCAAGCCTGCGCCGTCTCCTGGAGGGCGACGCGCGGCCTCCGTGCCCCACTTCGTTGCAGAGCGGCCCGCCACCCCGACGGGGGCAAGGGCGCGCAGAACGCAGGAGGAGGGGGGAAGGGAGAGGGGGAAGCCGAGGAAGCCACCAAGCCAGCAATGCCGAGGACCCCCGACCGGGGGGGGGGGGGCAGAAGCAGGGGCGGGGGGACAGCCGCGGGACGGCGACAGCCGCAGTGCCCAGTGGCACTGGAGCGGAGCCAGTCAGCACTCTTATTTTACGATGCTCGACGCGCCAACTACGCGCCGGTTTGCGAAGTATACTGCGTTGCCGACGCGCCAAATGTATGCCGTTGTTCGTCGACGTTTCTATTTGCGGTGGGTGTTTTTTTTTGTTCGCGGTCTGCTGCTCTGGCTCTGTTTTTTTGTTAGTGTGGTTCTCTGGCGGGTCTGGATCGCAGAACAAATGAGCATGTTCTGGAATGCTGGGGGCCAACAGGTGCCACGCTTGCCCCTGCGTGTGATGAAAATCCATTTTTCCAGCACCAGTTGCGCCATCGCTCTGTCGATATCGCTATGGGCTGCCTACAGCCCCGAATACTCCTTTACCCAGATATCTGGCATGCTTCTTTTACTGTCAATCGCAAGTCTCTTCATGCTGCTAATGAGTATGTTCTCCTCTTGTATCAGCTTTTCGTATAAAGCATCCTGTAGCTTCAGATTTGCCTCGCGCTCCCTTGTCACGTGTGGGAACCTGCGCATTGCAACTGCTTTTGCTTGTTGAGGCCTCCGCCGCCTCCGAATTGCAACCAGCATCAGCAATACGAATCCTCTTTCCAATTGTGGGGGGTGAACCATACGAAATCACTCTCATGCACATGCAAACAACCGACATTGGGAGAACACTCAGCTTTGTTTGTTTCTGATGCGACGCAATCCATATAAGGTTCAGAACATTCCTCGACACCACTATCTATATCATCGATTGTGTTGCCCACCGCTTCAAGAATGTCTTGGCATGTTCCAGGCAGCATGTGTTATGCGGTGAACGTGTGAAGAAAATGCCTGCCCAGGTCCGAACAAACAGTTATCACATCTTCCTCGGTACACCCAATTGTAATGTTTGCTACGATTTCTTCAAATGACAATTCTTTCCGCTCCTGCAGTGCCGAAGCGATTTCTTTCAGGATGCTGTCATGCAAATCATCGGAATCGGTGGCGTTTCCAGGCTGTTCGTTCAATGTTGTTGCAACGCGCTCGTCCTCCAATGTGCTGCTGTCCCCTTGGACCTTCACTTGACCCTTTTCGTTCGAACATGTCCCGCCCGAGCTGTCCTCCACAATGGCCTGTTTCAACTCTAGATCAACAATCCACTTCGCAAACTAGAAAGCACATGCACGCAAACAATCAATCTTTCTAAACAAGGCGTCGGACGACTGTGCACGGGGATGTTGTCTTCTTGGATACCGGGGGGCAATGTTGACTTTGTGCGGTAGCGCTTCGAACACGCTGATCACCCTGCAACGTATCCCAAATGCGGCAAATCGCAAGCAAACCATGCAGTAACACACCATACCAATGAAGAAAGAAGCACCGTGCAATTGCAATCCCCAATCTTCCAAACCAGTACACATGTACCCTTCCTCTGCTCCCTCCACTGCTCTGCTTTGATACGGAAGTGCGGTAATATCGGATGTATGGCCACAGTGTGTCCCCTGCCCGTGCCTCGCGAACGGCAAGTCCCCCAGTCCACCTGCCCTCCGGAGCCTGTGGGTATTGGGCGCAACACTACCCCGGGTGCGATCCTGCAACCCTTTCGGCTGGGCGGCAGGTTTCGACACCTTCAAACGGCAGCCTGGAGGAGGAGGACGACGAGCAGTAGGAGGGGGGAGGGGGCGTGTTGGACACGAGCTGCCTGACTCCTCCCACCCCCAGTCCATGCTGAGGGGGGAGCCGCCCCAGCCTCACTTGCAGCTTGTCAAGGACCCAGAGCCCAATGACTTGATTTTTCGTCTGTGCCGTATCCAGTCAGCTTCGTGTGCAAGGCCGTGCACCACACGCACTTGTCCACACTCGGTTGCAAGCGGATGTTGACCGAATTGGGTGCTCCGGGTGTGGTGTGATCTCCTCTTCCCGTCTCTCTGAGCCGCTGGCCCCCTGATCTGGCAACCTTCCGGGCTGGGCCGCGAAGCTGTGGGACCGCCTTAACCAGAGGAGAATACTGGCACACTGCGTTTGGTGTTTCCTGTGTAGTCAGAGTGGTGGAAGTTTGCCCCCAAACCCTGAACCTGTCGGCTTTTTACCTGGTTGTTCGTCGAAGGCCCTTCTGCGTGCAGTGTGTTGCCTTGGGGGGACAGGGAGAGGGGGGAGAAGGGAGAGGGCGAAGGCCAGGGGAAGGGGAGGGGCCAAGGGGCAGGGGTAGGAGGGGGAGGGGGGGGTGGGGGAGAGGGAGGGAAAGGAATGACGCGAAAAGATCCCCAGAGGCCAAGGACTCCGGAGGCCTCTGGAGGCCTATGTGGGGCCAAAAGCTTCCAAACGCCTCGAACCTCCACCACCCTCCTTAAAGCCTGGATCCTGCATCCTCGACCCTCGCCGCCGCCGCCGTGGCCGTGGTCGTCGTGGTCTTCGTCGTATCTACGGTCGAGAAGTGTTGCTTCACTAGCGTGGCGGCCCCCGCGACATGCTATGCCCTGCGAACTCATAGCGTGTCGCCCCGTTCCGTGGTAAGGGGGGCGGGAAAAGCTCGCGACGTTGACGCCTGGGGGCTGGGACATGGATGACGTGTCGCGCGGAAACGCGGTGGGCCAGAACCAGCGGAGCGGCACGCTAAGCCAAAGTTCCTGCGCCTCCAGCGCCGCCCCGGCGCGCTTCGCGCATCAGGGCACAAGGTCCAGCGCCGATCCAAAAGTCCGCACGGACTTCTGGAAATTGATGTTCGTGCCTCTAATTGTTTTTTCTTTTGTCGAGTATCTGCGGTGTGGGGGGGGGTCCTGGAAGTCTTCGTAGAGGGCAACATTGTTGGGAAGCGGCAGGCGGCGGAGCACGACCGGAGCATGCGGTTCTTGCGCGCGCGTGCCGGCACACGGGCTCGCACAGCAGGAGGACGTCGGCGGCGGCGCCCGCGCAGCCTCCCGGACAATGCGCCCCCTCCTCCCTCCTCCTCCTCCTCCTCCTCCTCCTCCCCTCCTCCTCCTCCTCCTCCTCCTCCTCCTCCTCCTCCTCCTCCTCCATCGCCTCCTCCTCCTCCTCCTCCTCCTCCTCCTCCTCCTCCTCCTCCTCCTCCTCCTCCTCCTCCTCCTCCTCCTCCTCCTCCTCCTCCTCCTCCTCCTCCTCCTCCTCCTCCTCCCTCACCGCATGGTCCCAAAACCGGCCGGAGGCCGTCGGCGTTGGCGCCGGAATCCCCGGGGCCTCTCGCGGGGGCGCGCCCCGGCCGGGGAGCGCGGAGGCGCACCCAAAATGTGGCGGAGGAGGGCGCCCCAAAGGGGCTCCCAAGTCCAAAGGGGCCCAACAACGCCCAAAAACCTGCTTGCGCCGTCGTCGTCGTCGTCGTCGGCGGCGGCGGCGGCGGTGGCGGCGGCAGCGGCGGCAGCGGCGCCATCGGCGGCAACGGCGTCGGCGTCGTCATCGGCGGCGGCTGGCGGCCGCCACCACCGAATGGCCAGTGGCCGCGCGAGGGGTCCCGAAACGAAACGCCCTGCACGACCACCGGCGAGGCAAACTTCGCCGCGAGGAACACCCCGGGGTCGCACGCCGCGCACGCCGACTTCCACTCGGCGAGGACCTGCAAGCTGGTGCTCGATCCTCGATCCTCCTCGACCCTTGGCTCCTCCACCTCCCCCTCCTCCTCCTCCTCCTCCTCCTCCTCCTCCTCTTCCTCCTCCTCCTCCTGCTCGCCCATTCCTTCTCCTTATATACAGTTTCCCTGTCGCACCCCGAGACCAGCTTTCAGGACGGGCCGGGCATTTCGCCTGAGACTCCCTCACCACTGATGACTCTGAAACTTCATAATAGGCAACAGCTTCACGGATGGAGGGCGGGTCGTTTTCAACATGTAACTCTCGCTTTAGCGCGGCGCGCATCCGTTGTGAAATTTGCAAGAATTTTCACGGATTGGGGGCGACCCGTTTTCAAAATGTGGCTCTCGCCTTAACGCAGCGCACATTCGTTGCAAAACATTGCAAGCGTTTCACGTGTTGGGGGCGGGTCGTTTTCAACATGTAGCTCTCGCCTGAGCGTGGCGCACTTTCGTTTTTCAAACTTGCAAGTGCTTCACGGATTGGGGGCGACCCGTTTTCAAAATGTGGCTCTCGCCTTAGCGCGGCGCACAGTCGTTGTAAAACAGTCCAAGCGTTTCACGGATTCCCATCATCAACGTACCAGGAAGTGTGTTCTGAAAGGATTCAGGATGATGCGGGTGCAAAAAATGCGTTGGTTCGATGTTGAATTCCGAGGACCGGCTTTCTGGCATGCTTCAGGATCGTCAAGACGCAAGAGTCAGGTTGATCCGTGGCGTTGTCTTCCAACGAGGCAGTCCCCTCAATGGAAATGAACCGTTGTAGGGGCCTATGAAAGGGGGAGCTTGGAGGGAAGGTCTATTTCAACATCGTTGATGACTCTTTGGTGTATACTGGTCCTCCTCCTCCTCCTATTCCTCCCTCTTGCCCTTCGCCCCTCCTCCTCCTACGTACGTCCTCCTCCTCCTCCGCCTCCTCAGCCATCCTCGACCTCCTCAGCCATCCTCGACCTCAGACATCCTCGTCCTCCTCCATCCTCGACCGCCTCCTCAGCCATCCTCGACCTCCTTCCTCCTTTTCCTTATTAGTTTCGTTATCTTTCTCCTCCTCCTCCTCCTCCTCCTCCTCGCTCCTCCATTTCCTCATCTGCCTCCCTTTCCTCATGCTGAACCTTATCGATCCGCCTGCCCAGTCCTCCTCCTGTCGCCTGTCGTTGTTGGCCATTGGTCCACAAAGAGTGTGGCCATCCACTCCTCCATCTCCTCCTCCGGTGGCTCGGAAATAAGATGGCTGACAGATATGCTCGTTGCGGGGCCGAGCTGTACCGCAGCTCGGAGCAGGATCGTCTCGTGATCCACGCCTGTCACGAGGTGGGCAGAGAAGTATAGATTTTCTCGGCGCGGCACGAGGCCTTCATTGCCGACGAGAGGTCGTTCGACCACGTTCCCCTCTCTTGGCTCCAGCACGTGGACCTTGGAGAGTTCCTCCCAGCGGAGGCCGACGGCCACGGATGGAGCTCCGGGCGAAGCTCTCATTTTTTGCACCACGTGCGGATCCGTCGGCCACCCTGGAGCGAGGTGGGGTCGCAGTGCACTCGCGTGGGACTGCCTTGGCGCCCGCACGGGCGGCCGTGAGCGGCAATTGGCTTGGATCTTGCGCGGGAAGCACCCATCACGTCGCGATGGGCGCGTCGGCCCCCCTCTCGGACTCAAATAAGGAAGTCATTGCCACCAAGCTTGGGCTCCCAGAGGTACCTCCTCTCGGCCCAGCCCCTCCCCTCGCTTCGGCAGGTCGGCCTGACCTTGTCCGAGGCCTCGCCCTGTTTGGCTTCTCCTCCCGCGCCGAGGCCGAGAACCTAGGGCCGCGGGTGCTTGAAGGGACGAAGCGGGCGGGCCTCTCGGACGGCTTTGACGACGAGGAGGAGGGGTAGGTTTTGTTGATTTTTGATGCATGGTTTGATTGGTTTGCAGACTCTGCAGGTGGCGGTGCTTCTTCTCCTCCTCCTCCTCCTCCTCCTCCTCCTCCTCCTCCTCCTCCTCCTCCTCCTCCTCCTCCTCCTCCTCCATCCCCCTCACTCCTCGAGGCTTGAGATTTTGCAGCATTTCCTGACTTTTCTGGGCCTCTGGGAGTTCTGGAGGTCTCTTCTTCTCCCTCCTCCTCCTCCTCCTCCTCCTCCTCGATCCTCCTTGGGGATCGAAGTTTTGGCCGTGTGTTGGCCCGCTTTGGGCACCAAGGGTCCTCTGGAGGCCTCTGGGGACCTCCACAGACCCTTCCCCCCATGACATGTCAATATGACATTCCATGCTGCTCATCCACCAACTGTGCTCAGCCGTCCGCTTTCTTTGCTCGGCGCAGCCCGAAATACAGCCAGAAATGCGATCAAGAAACTCATGACAGGGCTAGCCTCCCCGAAATTTCTAATGACAGCCCAGGGCCAGGTCATGTTGTTAACGCTGGAGGGCGAACGAGCTCAAGAAACTGGGCCGGCTTTCCGGCAAGTGGGCCAAGAGACGCTGGC
>CAUYUJ010019330.1:87498-89998 GCA_963575745.1 Prorocentrum cordatum | reverse complement strand
GAGGCCCCGAGTTTTCAGCTCTCGAGCGGCCCAAGCTCTACGCCCGCGCGGGCGTTACTCGGACGGAGGAGGAGGCCTCCTCCTCCTCCTCCTCCCTCCTCCTTCCTCCTCCTCCTCCGCCTCTTCCTCCTCCTCCCTCCAGCCTCCAGCCTTCTTCTTTTTGTTGCTCCTCCTCTTCCTCTTTCTTTTTCTCCTCCTCGTTCTCCTCCTCCTCCCCCCGCCCACTCCTTGCGCCCTCGCGGGCTCCTCTTTTGTTCAGTCTCTCTTCCCACCTGCGCTCGGCCTGGAATTCTTCCGCCTCTGAGTGCACTCCGCCTCCTCCTTTCCTTCGCGGCCGTCTCGTCCCTCTGGACTCGTTTCGTTGGATGGCGTCTGACTGCCCTCCTCCGCCTCCTCCTCCTCCGCCTCCTCCACTCTCATCTTCATCCTTCCTCCTCCTCCTCCTCCTCCTCCTCCCCCTCCTCCTGTCCTTCGCGGCCGTCTCGTCCCTCTTTTTCCCCCTCTTGCACGCCGGCCAATTCGCGTATCCGTCGCCCCGGATCGCCGCTCGCTGGTGCAGCACACTTCTGCCTCGCCGCCGGCGTAAAACGTCTCTTCGCACTTCCTTCGGCGAAGGATTGCAAAAAAAGAAGGATTGCAAAAAAACCTTCGTTGAACGAAGGATTGCAAAAAAAAACCTCGTTCGTTGAAGAAGGTTTTTTTGCAATCCTTCGTTCGTTGAAGAAGGTTGTTTTGCAATCCTTCGTTTTTGCAATCCTTCGTTTTTGCAATCCTTCGTTCAAGCGAGAATGACCCTAGGCAAGAGTGACCTCTCGTGCGCGGGTCATTGAGGGGGCGCAGGGTGGCAAAATCCAAGCGCGCAAGCAGCCGCTATCGCAACGCGCTCAGCGATCCGGGGGGACCCCGGTGAGCCCCGCACCAAGGGTCACCCTAGCGAAGAGTCACTCTTACACGTACGGAGTTGCTTCCTGTGCCGCTCAGTCTAGGCGGCGCGCCTGTGGGAAAGTGAGAAAGGGCGGGCCTTCTCAGAAGGCTCGGAAGTTCCCCGGCCTTCCGAGATGTTTTCTAAGCCTGACCCGGAGACACAGAAAACTTCTCAGAAGGCTGGAGGGCTTCTGAGGAGACCCGCCGCCTTCTGAGAAGGCCTTCTCCGCCTCAGTTCCCCCCCCGTCTCTCGCCGCCGACAATCTGAATGGAGGTGATTTGTCTGATCGTGCACTCTCTGCTCCTGGCAGAGAAGAACGCTATAGCCTCGTCGCTCATGTCTGCCGAACGTAGAAATGACGAGCAAGAGGGCGAGAAGGACGAGCAGGGAAGAGTGCCCGGTGGACGAAGGAGGAAGGGGCAAAAGTAAGCAAAAACAAATAACACAAAAGCATGAACACAAACTTTTGGCGCTCCTCGCGGATTCCTTGACCTGCGCTGGACACTCCTTCCTGGCGCGCGGAGCGCGCCAGGAGCGGCGCCAGAGGCGCTGTCAGGGGGGTCCCAGCGCGGGCTCAAGAAATCCGGATTCCTGACGGGGCACGGAAGTAATTACACCTGGGTGGTTCCGTCACCTTTTTATGGCCCAGGGGTGGTTGCCATTTTGCGCTCCTCCCTACGCGCACTCCCCGCTCTGGTACAGCGTGATGCCAAGGTATTCGAATCTGCGCGGAGCGCCACAAGTTTCTGTTTGTGGCGTTTTCTCTTCTTCGAGAGGTGGAGCCCAGCCCCCGTGGCAGCCTGGGGGTCGTCGGCGCCGGAGAGCGTCAGCAGCTCCGCAGGAGAGGTCGCCAGCACCTGGGGAGGTGCCCGGGGGGGGGGGCAGGAGAGGCTTTGTCTTGTTCCCTCAGCAGAGGGCAGGAAATCCCCGCCCCATAACAACCACCCCGGCAAGCGAGGCCGTTTAGCAAACGCACCCAAAGGAGGAATCGAACAGGGCAGGGCTTTTAGTAAACACCCAGGGCCGTTTAGTAAACGCAAATTGTCCGGTCTGGGTGGTTTTTCCTCCCTCGACTCTGTGCCTTTCCAACTTGGTCCGCGGGTGCTCATGCTCGCCCTGGGTCTCCTCCGAGACCAAGCGCGGGTCGGTCGCCCGAGGCCAATGAACGCGCACACTGGATGCGGGTACGTGCAGCTGCCCCCGGGAGACATTGCACCGACGAGTAGGATTGCTTGTCCATGCTCGCGTGCTGGCTTGGGGTTGAGCACCTGCTCGGAGACGCCACAGGAACCCTTCGGCCGACGCACTTGGGACCTGGTCTGATACCCTTCGCCGTGTTGCATCCTCCTCGCACAGTCGAAACGGAACCCGCACTTCTTATTCGAACAGCACCACGTGGCCTGCCAGACCTCCATACACGACACCTGCACGCTGGTGGAGGGCGAGATTATGAAACTCCAAGCCCGGGGTGGACCTGGCGAAAAGCGTCCCCGCCCGACAGGGGCGTGAATGCGTCTGGGCGGCCCCCCGATTTCTGTCGCACGGCGACGCGAAACTGAGGCTCGAAGCTCCGCG
>CAUYUJ010019330.1:65000-87398 GCA_963575745.1 Prorocentrum cordatum | reverse complement strand
GGCGTTGCTTCCACAAGAGGAGGAGGAGGAGGAGGCGGAGGAGGAGGAGGAGGAGGAGGAGGAAGAGGAGGAGGAGGAGGAGGATACGGCACTGCCAAGGGAAGCGTCGCGCGGTGCACGAGCGCCCACCAAGGGTGCCAAGCTGCAGGCAGCCTGGCATGCCTGCGAAGAGGATGGGACCCCACCTAAAGGATCTCGGGTACCAGCCACACAGACAAAACGAGGCAGGGGACTACGCCCCGCCACCCAGGTGAGGAGTTGGGCCCCCGTGGAGCCTGACCCAGTGAGTCTCAGGGTCCGAAGCGAGAAGCGGACGAGGCGCGGGGGCTCTACGGGAGCCCTCTGCCCCCTCGTCCGCAGGATGAAAACCCTGCATGGATAAACGTCGGTTACGCACCGCCCGTTCTGACAGACGGTGGGTGCCCCCCTGACGGGCAACCAATAAGAAGGTGACCAGCCGTGCCCGTAGCACAAGCACCACAGGAGACACACAAACAAACGTGGCCCGAGGAGACCCAGAGGCGGTGGCCGCGAGCGGCCGTGGCAGGGACAGGGCCCGTTCCAAGCATGGGCTCGGCTGGTACCGTAGTGTCGGCCAAAGAGGGCCGACTTGGGCGCTTGGATCCGATCCGCCTCCTCTTGTCAGTGAGGAAGACAGGTCCCGAGCGCTCGGGAAGGAAGTGAACCTTGGCAGCGGCGCCAGCTTGGACACTCGCGGCTCCGTCCCAAGCAAAAGCAACGGGCTCGAAGCACACGCGTGGCCTGACGTGTCGTTCAAAGCCAGGGGGGGGGGGCTGCAAGGGCGAGGCGAGGAAGGGCTACCCAGGCCCGAGGGAGGTGGGGGGGCCTCCTCCTCCCCTTGGACACGCTCGCGACCACGCGTGGGGGGCCCCGTCTGAGGGCGCACCGAGCGAGACGAGTCCGAGGGGGAGCGAAGCCGCACCGCAGCACCGAAACTGCTGCCGCCATTCGTCGGCATCTGTCCTCCATTGTCGGCCTGGGCACGCGCAGCGTCACCAGGGGGATTGACAGTAGAGGAGCGCCCTGGGATGTCGGCAGCAGCACGCAAACGAGCAGGGCAAGCAAGCAAAGAGAGACGACGACGGGCCCGTTCCAGCTTCGAGCCTTTCCTGCAAAACTCACACCTCCATATGCTACGATGGGGAACCTGGGAGAAAACATGGCGCAAGTGGGCCGAGGCCTCCTTGGGCTCCAAGGAGCCGTGGCGCGCCGAGGGCGCCGGCAGGCTTTCCTGCGCGGTCGAGTGTCGGCACGCTGCTCGCCGAAGAAAAGCCCCAGGGCAGTCGTGCCCCATCGTAGGAGGCGGGTGTAGTATTGATGGCCCAGCTTCATAGCTTTGACCTGAGCTTTGGGGATGGAGTGGAGGTCTCTGCCGTTGCGCGCAGCAAGGCCAGCCCGCCGATTGCCGCGCGTATCGGTACTCTGGCCCTGCTGATGTGCTTTAACAAGGGAAACTCGAACATCAGACCCGACCTCGCCCAGGTCAGAAATCTCGGCCCACATGCGTTCCCACAGGTCGACGTTTAAACGCCGAGGCGCGCAATGCCAGCGGGCTCCAAGGGCAAGGCCATCGACCAGGCCTTTGAAGTCGGTGTGCACACAAACAGGGGCAGGGCAAACCTGGAGAACCTGAAGGAGAGCGTAAAGCTCGGCCCTGGGCGAGAACTGCATGGGGCCTGGGAGTGCCCCGTAAACAAGAATGTCTACCCCAGGCGGCGGCTCACTCAATTGGCAGAAACCCTATCCTGCTCGTGTGGCCCCAGGCCAATACCACATACGCTGACACGCACCATCCGTGTAGATGTTGCCAGTGATGCCTTGCGGGTCGCCACATTGGGTGTGCCAGCGCCCAGTGCAGTCCCGCGGTGGTAACGGAGGAAAGCAAGAGCGGGATACGAGTCCTGACGACCACAACATGGAGCCACGTGCCTGCATGGGGAACCCAGCCGTGCGAATGTGAGACATGTGCTGTTGGCGCTGTGCATCAAGTGAGGATCACATGTGCACAATCTGATACAAATCACATGAGGCCGCCCCACATCTTGGACATGAGCCGGTATCCCTGTAGTTGCACTTCGCAGGCCGTGACGGGCTCCAAAGACCACCTCCCAAGTACGCACGTAGGAGACCTGCTTCCTTGAGGGAGGGCTTCCATTTTTCGGCAAAGGGATTGGGTCCTACAGGGGGTGGGATCGGGCGCGCATCATCATCATGATCATGATCGTCGGGCTCGCCCTCAGTCCCTGAGTCGTCGTCTTCAGGTAAGTCGACCTGGGAGAGAATCTGCAATATTGGTTCGATCCAATAGCCAATAGGCTCCCGAGGGATAGGATCTTGCCCTGGAAGCGGTGACCGATGAGCCCACTTCTCCCAGAGGCGCCGAACCCCTGCGTCTCTAGCAAGCTGACGGATGGTGGACTGTGCCTCATCACGGACATTGATTCTGACTCCTTGGTCTGTACTCCAAATGGTGCTGCTGACGGTGGCCCACCCGAGCTCCCGTAGTGCTAGGCACTGTAGCGCCAGCGGGGCCCGACACGTGCCGCCACGGGTGCGAGGAGTGATAGATCTTCTGGATCTGGCGAAGCCATGCTGACTGTAGGGTACTGCGGGGCACCTGCGGGTCGCGAAAAAGAAGAGACCACTGGTACAGCGGCGCGGCCCAGGCCACCACCTGGGGATCAGTGCACGCCGACCCCTGGAGGCATGATGTGATCCAACGCGATGTGCTGGAGCCTGGAGCGTGCCGCGCACCTCTCTGCGCCAATCGCATTTGTTCAACCAGCCGTGGGGGGGGGGGGGGGGGGGCGTGTAGCCTAGACCATGAGTCAAGGCTGGTGGGAGAGCCTGTTTGTGAAATCGACTGAGGAGGGGACCAACTCTGCGTAGGGAGACAAAGCGTGGGCGACGACTGGCAACACCCCTCACACGTTGTCGCAGCCTCCTGCAACGCACTGGGCGACCCGAGACCTCAACCCAAGAACTTCCAACGCCTCCTCGTAGGCATGCCCAGGGTACCGAAGTTGATAGGCCACATGTTTGCCCAGCGCAGGGATGGAGCTAGTAAGCCTCATCTTGCGGGCGGCTGGTGGGAGCCTCAGGGCCTTGAGGACTTGGACCAGTAGCAGTACAACCCGCTGAGACCATGGACCGATGTGTCGTAGCATGCCGTATATGCGAACCGTAATGTCGCCCGCATACACGTCTATGCTGCGTGGGATGTCCATAGTGCTGTGTGTAAGGTGATCGAATGGGGCAAGCATGATGCACTGAAGGGCGAACATAGCCATTGCACATCCTGGCAATTCACCGCACTGCGCAAATACAACATCCGAGTAGCAATTGTCCCACACCAGGCGTCGGCTGCACATGTAGACCTTAAAGGCGAGGAGGAGCATGGGGCCTGGGACGCCTTCCTGAATACCCGCACGCAACAGCAACAGCCAGGGCACTTTATCAAAGCACTTCGCTATGTCAACGATCGCGTGCACAGATGCCTGAGATTATGGCTGCAAGTGCCCCCCTGCCTTCGCTGTGACCATCACACGAGCTGCAACGTCCGTCGTAGATCGCTGTGGGCCGAGTGCAAGGTATGGGCGACCTAGTCGGGGCGACCAGGCCCTTACCCAGGATAGTCGGGCATGGGCCCACACGCAGTAGATAGATGGTAGCAACGCAATAGGTCGGTACCTTCCCGTCGGTTTGCCCAGTAGGGCGATGTGTACACGTCTAATAATCGTGGGCCATGCCCCGAAGACCTCACATAGATGTAGTAGGTACCCCAAGACAGCCAAGGCCCCATTGGAGGCCAATGCCCAGTGGCGAGGTCTGAACTGATCTGGCCCAAGGGCCGTGCGCCCCGAGAAACCCTGCGCCGCCTGCCGAAGGTCGGCGATGCTCAAGGGGGGCATACGTGGACCAGCCTGACATAGGCCGCGCATCTCAGCGATGAGGTCACCATCATCATCAGCATGGACGCTCTGGGCGAGGAGGGGGGGGGGGGGGTCATCGTCACATCCACCCCACACGTCCTTCCGAGACGGTCGCTGAACTCTACATATGTCCTCGGAGGCACTGGATGGTCCCAACGCTGTGTCAACCTGGGAATTCGTCCAGCCACGGGGTTTGGACCAGCGGCGTATGGGTCCTGACCGCTGTCGCAAGTGCTGTCGGATCCATTTTGTGAATGAGCGCGCTCTAACAGTGGCCATTCTTCTTGCGATGGCAGCAGCAGCCCGTTCAAGATAGGACGCCGTGAGCATGAGCAAATGAGGCTGCAATGCAGGCTGCTGGGCGGCTGCGTGAAGTAAATCTGTGAGAACAGCTGTAACGGGAGGGGAGATATGCTTCCTCATCCTGCCCTCCATACCTTCATGAGCGAAGAAGGCATAAAGATGTGCCCATGTCTGGGCGACCTGATGGGGGTCGTCTCGCTTGGGCCAGCTGAACTTCGCTGACACGCATCTGTAGCATGCGTAGGGCACGTGCCTCAGCGGATGCTGCAGGCTGGTGCCGCGCTAGGGCGCCCCCTGCCGTGGTGCGCCTGTACCTCGGCGCTGCCCCTCGCCCTGTGCGCCTAGGATCATTGGGCGGCAGGCTGAATTGTGGGAACAACTCCGCCTCCACTCCACGATACAGGCGTGTGCAACTATTGTACAATCGTGTGGGGCGGTCGTCGCAAGGCCCCAGTCGACGTCGAGAGTCGCCCCGCATGAGTTCAACCCAAGATAGCCCAGGATCCCCACGCAAGACGGTGCACAGTGGTTCGCCATCGACATCCTCCAAATCCTTACGCAATGATGCCGCGGGCTGGTGCGGGAGCGGCTTGGGTCCACGGAGCATTCGAAGGGTTTGCGCGCGAGCCTGTGGTCCCGGAGAGGCCTCCACAACATGGTGATTTCGCGGCGGGAGCTGCGATGCCCGAGAGGGCTGAGATAGTACGCTGGCGAGGCAACCACTAAGAACGAAATAATCCAGATCCGAGACATTCCCCGCGGCAGGATCCCGATACGCGCCAATAGACGCACCCAGCACCCGAGCCCGAGGACGCATGGGCCACTCAGAGCCGCCCAGCAGGGAGGGGAACATGTTCCAGCCCCCGCCCAAGAGGAAGGGAAGCCCGTAGTGCGACAGTAGCGCCCCGAGGTCTTTTAGGATCTGTGCGTTCCGTCCTGCCAGGCGGAGCCCTTGTTCGAGGTAGACGGATGCAGCGACAAAGCCGTGCCTCAGCCCACCCTGGATCATGATCGCAACAACATGTGCGGGCACAAGCGCGTGACTGCTGGGGCATGAGGTGAGCACTGTTGCACCAATATGCTTGCGTACACAGATGCCCACTCCTGCGCCAGGGCCGCCATCTGGGCCTGTGGCAGCTTCTGCAAGGAAGGGTTTCCACCCGCTGTTGATGGACCACACCTGGACACGCTTGACCTGGTCCTTTCGCAACTTCAGCTCCTGAGCGAAAACGAAGTGCGTGCCGTTGCAGTTGGCGAGGTAGTCCTGGACTTGAGGCCATTTACTGCCGTTGAAGGTGGCGACCTTGAAATCCCGCCTGCGAGCTCCTCGAGGCGCACGGCGTGGTCGGGAGGCGGCCGAGGTCGCCATTGTACAAGTGATTCCACCATTGGACTGTGTCAAGCCAGGTAGGGTGCCGTCGTGAATGTCGTGGTGGTGGGCAACGTCCTGAGAGCACCCTGCTGCGACACTATTTTCACGCCCAGGGGCATCGACCACCCCTTCGTCAAGGGCCCTGGGCGTGTCACGAGCGAGCGCGGGGGAAACCTCACGCAGCCTCGACCTCGAGAGGGAAGCTGTCTGCCCGACGGCAGCCGCGCTCGTCGGAATTAGCCCCGCAGCGACATGCCACGCGCGCGCCCCGCAACAGCGCCACCAGGAACGGTAGACCCTGTCACGACATGCGGCGTGCACGGGTGCGTGCCCAGTTGAGGGGCGTGGCTCCCCTGATCGACCTCATTGTTACTCGATCTCACTGCCGCGTATCTCGAGGCACGCAAGTGCCGCTCCGCAGCAAGACGTCGCACAGAGATGAGGGAGAAATCTGCAACCCGTGCAGTACTGCATCGAACTTGTAGCAGTGCTGTGGCGTCTTCAACGGCAGGAAGGTGCACATCAGCCTCAACATCGGGGAAAGGTGGATGTTCCAGGTCCTGCTCTGATGCGGGCTCCTGCCCTGATGAGGGCATAGCCGATGAAACCCGTATGCTGCCACCAGCCAGCAAAGTGCGCTGGTGTAGGATATGGACCATAGAGGCTCCGAAGGCGCGATGAGCTTCAATGAGCCTTGTACCTGCGTGAACTCCGTCATGTTCTTGCATGTACTGAGCCTGGGCCAGCAGCAGACGTGCCTCTCGCAGCTGTAGGAGGTGCTGCTTCGCCTGAACATACCAGGAGCCAGGGTTCGCCAAGTGCGTGGCCAGTTGCACCAGTACACGTGCATTGTGGTCAGCAGCGTCACGCCAGGCTGTCTCGCAATAGGCGACGGCCATGTCATGTATGGCGGCCTCTGATGGCGCCTGCGCACGAAGCTGAGGTATAAGCCTGATCATGAGCTCAGCGTATGGTACACACCACCATGTCCAATCATCGTGCGCCATGCTCACATCTTGCCAGTATACCGTGTCTGCACTCCACCGCTCGGCGTAGGCGTTGAAATGCGTGCGAAAGGCCTGGGGTGCATCTGTCGGATGATGTAGGAGGAAAGTGTCCACGAGCGAGTGCCGCGGAAAACCGTAATAGTCGACGGAGTCGCCATCCGTCTGATCAGCCAAAATTGCGGGCCCCTCGCTCGGGACCAGTAGCATATGTGAAGCGGGCATGGACATAGACCCCGAGGATCCACTGTCGTGCCCATTCGGGTAGGGAGCGGCCGCCATATGATCACGTAGCCGGTGTGCTGACAGGCTGACCGCGAGCATCTCCGTGTGCGTCAGGCCCTTCCAGATCTTGATCAATGACTGTGTCCCAATGGTGGGTGCCGCCCTCCTCCAGGCTGCCGGCCGTCGAGTCACCATCGGTAGTTGCCATGTTGGCAGCACGCGCCGTGGCGACTTCTGGCTGAATGGCGGCCAGCTCCGCGGCAGCGATCGTGAGCTCCATCTGCTTTGCTGTGAGCTGCTCCTGTGACGCGTCGGCCTGCCTGCCTGGCTGGTCCCGTCGCTTGGCACCAGGCGGCTCGGTACCAGACGGGTCAGGTCGCCCGAGCCTGTCCCCGCCGCATGTGTAGCATCGCCCGCACTGCGGAGAGTTAGTGCGAAACCCGTACTGGCGGTTAGCGACACAAGCCCAAGAGCCAGCGGGCGCGCCGGGGCCCGTTGCACCACAGCCCCCCTGAGGACCTCGGCAGGGGCCGCGCCCGCCTTTGCCCATGGCAGGCGGCCTGGTGCCGTGGTGATGCGAGATGGCGTCGTGATCGGCGGTGAGCCACCAGCGGCGGCAAGCCGATACATGGGAGCACCGTAGCCGTCGATGCCACGCTGGAGAGCACGACCGCGGTGGGCCGCCCTTCGCGGCGAGTGTAGAGGGCCTTTGGGCAGCGCGCCAGGGCCACAGGTGGGTGCGGCCGCCTCGCGAGCGCAGGCTCGCAGCAGCCGCGTCGCGCCAGGCAACGCCTGGGGCTGGGGGCTCCCTATTGCACGGGCCCCGCGCCCCCCGCGGGCAAAAAGGCTGCGGGGGGGGGGGGGGGCACGCAGGGAGCACATAGGAGGAGGAGGAGGAGGAGGAGGAGAGGAGGAGGAGGAGGAGGAGAGGAGGAGGAGGAGGAGGAGGAGGAGTGAGGAGGAGGAGGAAGAAGAGGAGGAGATCGCCGCGGAATCGAGTCGGGACCGCATCGTCTGGGATCGCCTATTCGGGCTCCAGCCCTGCAGGCCTGAGAGGGGCTCGACTCGCGCCGGGTCGGATATCGGATCGAGCTCGGAGTCGAAAACTGAGGGTCGAATCGGATCGTGAGCAGCCGTGTGCCTCTCCTCGCAGCGAGGGAGATCACGACGGGAGGCGTTTGGCCATGCTCTGACTCTCAGGGTCACCCGGCCCTGGGGCCGTGGGGTGAAAAGCCGGCCCCGGGGAAGAGAACCAGACCTCCTGGGGTCCACATTGTGAAAGCAACACCGCCTGCTCCACCTCCTCCTCCTCCTCCTCCTCCTCCTCCTCCTCCTCCTCCATCTCCTCCTCATCTGCTTATTCGTAGTATCATTATTATTGTTCTTCTTATTATTATTATTCTTATTCCCTACCTAGGCTCTGCCTAGAAGGGTTCTTACTCTCTTAGCGTAAAGGGGCCGGGCAGTGGAACACGCCCCGGGCGGTTCCCCCAGTCCCCTGGGAGCGGTTCCCCCCAGTCCCCTGGGAACTTTAGCTTTAGCTTTAGCTTTAGCTGTAGCTTTAGCTTAGCTTTAGCTTAGCTGTAGCTAAGCTGTAGCTTAGCTTTAGCTTAGCATTTCGCTTAGCGTTTCGCTTAGCTTTTCGCTTAGCGTTTAGCTTAGCTTTAGCTTAGCTTGAACTTAACTGTAGCTTAGCTTTAGCTTAGCGTTAGCTTAGCTTTAGCTTAGCTGTAGCTTAGATTAAGTTTAGCTTTAGCTTAGCTTTAGCTTAGCTTTATCTTAGCTGTAGCTTAGCTTTAGCTTAGCTGTTGCTCAGCTTTAGCTTAGCTTTAGCTTAGCTTTAGCTTAGTTTTAGCTTAGCTTTAGCTTAGCTGTGGCTTAGCTGTGGCTTAGCTTTAGCTTAGCTTTGGCTTAGCTTTAGCTTAGCTTTAGCTTAGCGTTACTGTTACTACTAATGCTGCTTTCCTAGGGGGTCCAACTCCTAGGTAGGGTCACACTGGGATAATTTGTTTTACCATTCGTAGTAGTATTATTATTATTAATACTACTATCATTGTTGTTGTGTAGTATTGTTATGCATATTAGTAGTAGTAGTAGTAGTAGTAGTAGTAGTAGTAGTAGTAGTAGTAGTAGTAGTAGTAATAGTAGTAGTAGTAGTAGTAGTAGTAGTAGTAGTAGTAGGAGTCGTAGTAGTAGGAGTCGTAGTAGTAGCAGTAGTAGTAGTAGTAGTAGTAGTAGTAGTAGTAGTAGTAGTAGTATCGTTGATATTATTAGTCTTATCGTTATGATTATATATCTTGATTTTCTTCTTCATCATCATCAGCATCATCAGCATCATCATCATCATCATCAGCATCACCATCGTCATCGTCGTCGTCATCATCATCATCATCATCATCATCATCATCATCATCATCGTCATCGTCATCATCATCATCAGCACCAGTAGCATCAGCATCAGCATCAACAGCATCATCATCATCAGCAGCATCAGCATCAGTTGCATCATAAGCATCATCAGCATCAGCATCAGCATCAGCATCAGCATCAGCATCATCATCATCATCATCATCATCATCATCATCATCATCATCATCATCATCATCATCATCATCATCATCATCATCGCCATCCTCATCCTCATCCTCATCCTCATCCTCATCCTCATTATCATCCTCATCCTCCTCACCCTACCCCTCGTCCGTCATCCTGCTTCTCCCACGTCTTTCATTTGGCTAGGAGCGTCCCAGATCGGCGGCACAGGCCGCAGGCCTCTACGATCAGGATAGAAAAAGGAAGACGAGGGGGGAGCCTAGAGGAGAACGACGAGGGGGGGCTTTCGCACCGTACCCTTTTGGGCGTCAGGGGGCTCTTCAGGGCACAAGAGGGCACCTTGCTTCACCCCCCGATGTATCGCCCCCCCACTACGCACGAAGGAGGGCGACAAGAGGAGAACGACGAGGGGATAGAAGACATTGGGCGTTGCTCATTTGGGGCGATAGATGGGAGCGGGGGGGGGGAGGGGGGGACCCCCACCTTTCGTGCCTCTTTGGGCCTGAGGGGGCCCCTGTTGGGCACAACAGGTGCACCTTTTATTCACCACCCCAATTCTATGGCCCCCCCCCATAACGCAACGAGACAAGCAGGTTGGGGGGTCTGAAGTGGGTGGACCTCGAAAAAATCTGTCAAAATAAAAGCAAATCCGCTCAAAATCGGCCTTGGACCCCTCCCAAGGTCCATCCGGTGCAAGGTTTCACCCCAGATCCATGTTCGACGCTGCCTGGGCCCGAAGATGGCCCCTGGAGGCCGAAAAAGGCAGAAGAACTCTCCGAACCCGAACCTCGAACCTCGCCCCCCCTCCTGCTCGCCAGAACCAGTGCTGGGCCACCGCAAACCCCAAGCCGGCTCCAACAAGGAGGGCGCGGTGTAGTGCGCGCACTGTGGTCCTTCTCATCTCGTTTCCTTTTCCTAGTTCGGGTTTCAACCGTCTCGCGCTCAATGTGTAAATGAATGGGTGATTGCATGAGTGAATAAGTGACTGAGTGAATGAGTGGGTGCATGAATGAACGAACGAACGAACGAACGAACGAATGAATGAATGAATGCATGAGGTCGAAGCAGGGACAACGCCCGCGCCGCTGCCCGCGGCGCTGCTCGTCGTCGTCGTCGTCGTCGTCGTCGTCGTCGTCGTCGTCGTCGTCGTCGACGCCCCCGCGCCTGAGCCGCCACCACCGCGGCTCGCTGGCGCCGCTCCCCCGCGGTCCGCCGAGCGCCAGCAGCAGGGCCAGCCCGGCCGAGCGCCAGCAGCAGCGCCCGAGCACCGGGGAGAGGAGTCGGAGGAAGAGGAGGAGGAGGAGGAGAAGGAGGAGGAGGAGGAGGAGGAGGAGGAGGAGGAGGAGGAGGACAAAGAGAAGGAGGGGGAGGAGGAGGAGGAGGAGGAGGAGGAGGAGGAGGAGGGTAGGATAGATGTGGTGGGTGGCAATTGGTGCTTGGAATGGTAGGTGGTGGCACGAATGCCTTGAGATGGAGATACGGGTCACCCCCCCCCTACGGCCGTCTTCGTTGGCCGAGGGGCCGTAAGGGGGTCCTCGGCCCCCTCCGGTGCCTATTGACGGCAAAATGGAAGGTTGACTGGTGGGAGCGGGAACCCTCGCAACCCCATTGATGGAAGCTGCGAGGGGTGTGAGGCCTAATGACGGTCCTCACCGACGAGGCCTAATGACGGTCCTCGCCGAAGGGAGGGGCGAGAGGGAGGGGGGCCACTCCGAGTGTCGATGCCGCCCGCGATGCCTCTCACTCCTGAGGCGGGATTCCTGCAAATGGGGGCCAACGAACCAGCATGCACAGTTTCAACTCCGAGACTGCGCATGCGCCACACCCCCCGGGACCTCCAGGACTATTTTCACTACATCGACGGACCAGTTTCCTGTCGGTCCCCCGGCGTTGCGTTTCAGCAACCGTTGGTGGCTAACCCAGAGGAGCCCGACGCAACGAAATTGTCACGAAATTCGGCTCCCGAATAAGCCGCAACCAAAAAAAACACGGAAGGACCGGCACGCCGAAAATCATGTCCCCGGCAGCCTGTCCGGGGACATCAATCGGGCAAAATCGGGTTGTGTTTCGTCCAACCACCAACTCGACCGATCGGCGTACCCCCCTGAATTCCCGATGCAGGTGGGAGGGGGCGGGGGGCACAGAAGTTACATAGAATTTACATAAGTAGCCGTCACCCGGCTGGACCTCGGTGACCTTGAAGAGGTCCCAGGCCTCGGTGACCTGTTCGCGGCCTCCGGAAGCCTACTGAGGTCACCGATGCGGGTTCCCACGGCCTGCGCCCCCGCCTCGGGAAACGGGGAGGAGGAGGTTGAAGACGAACGGGAAAGGCCTGAGCGGGCAGCGGCAGACAAAACCTAAGGAGGAGGGAGGCGCAAGGAGGAGGGGGAGGAGAGCGGCGGGGAGGGGGAAAGGGGAGAGGGGGGGGGCGGGGAGGGGGCCCAAGAAAGCGGGGGGGAGGGGCGAAGGGGGCGGGCAAGGGGCCAGAGCGGGGACGGGGAAGAGAGGGGGGGGGGGACAGAGACCGAAGTCAAACGTAGATTTGTGGCCCCTAGGGATCCTGGAGGTAGGTCTTCTCGATTGGTTGGCGGGGAGTGGGCACGACCGCACGAGTGCCACTACAGCACGGGTCGAACCATCACCCTAGGCGGGCGGGGAGAGGGACACGACCGCACGAGTGCCACTACAGCACGGGTCGAACCGTCACCCTTGGTGCACTGCTGGGGTGGCCCAAGTGCCAAAATGTAAAGGCTGACTGACATTGACAAGCACAATCAGCCGGCAGGGGAATAAATCCCGCTCGCGGCCCAAAGGAGGATAGATGTGGTGGGTGGCAATTGGTGCCTGGAATGGTAGGTGGTGGCACGAATGCCTTGAGATGGAGGTACGGGTCACCCCCCCCTACGGCCGTCTTCGTTGGCCGAGGGGCCGCAGGGGGGTCCTCGGCCCCCTCCGGTGCCTATCGACGGCAAAATGGAAGGTTGACTGGTGGGGGCGGGAACCCTCGCAACCCCAAAGCTGCGAGGGGTGTGAGGCCTAATGACGGCCCTCACCGACGAGGCCTAATGACGGCCCTCGCCGAAGGGAGGGGCGAGAGGGAGGGGGGCCACTCCGAGTGTCGATGCCGCCCGCGATGCCTCTCACTCCTGAGGCGGGATTCCTGCAAATGGGGGCCCACAAACCAGCACGCACAGTTTCAATTCCGAAACTGTGCATGCGCCACACACCCCGAACCTCCAGGACGAACTTTTCACTACGTCGACGGACCAGTTTCCTGTCGGTCCCCCGGCGTTGCGTTTCAGCAACCGTTGGTGGCTAACCCAGAGGAGCCCGACGCAACGAAATTGTCACGAAATTCGGTTCCCGAATAAGCCGCAACCCAAAAAAACACGGAAGGACCGGCACACCGAATATCATGTCCCCGGCAGCCTGTCCGGGGACATGGATCGGGCAAAATCGGGTTGTGTTTCATCCAACCACCAACTCGACCGATCGGCGTACCCCCCTGAATTCCCGATGCAGGTGGGAGGGGGCAGGGGGCACAGAAGTTACATAGAATTTACATAAGTAGCCGTCACCCGGCTGGACCTCGGTGACCTTGAGGGGGTCCCCGGCCTCGGTGACCTGTCCGCGGCCTCCGGAAGCCTACTGAGGTCGCCGGCGCGGGTTCCCACGGCCTGCGCCCCCGCCTCGGGAAACGGGGAGGGGGAGGTTGAAGACGAACGGGGAGGAGGAGGTTGAAGACGAACGGGAAAGGCCTGAGCGGGCAGCGGCAGACAAAACCTAAGGAGGAGGGAGGCGCAAGGAGGAGGGGGGGGAGAGCGGCGGGGAGGGGGAAAGGGGAGAGGGGGGGGGCGGGGAGGGGGCCCAGGAAAGCGGGGGGGTAGGGCTAGGGGGCGGGCACGGGCCAGAGCGGGGACGGGAAGAGAGGGGGGGGGGACAGAGACCGAAGTCAAACGTAGATTTGTGGCCCCTAGGGATCCTGGAGGTAGGTCTTTTCGATTGGTTGGCGGGGAGTGGGAACGACCGCATGAGTGCCACTACAGCACGGCTAATGACGGTCCTCGCCGAAGGGAGGGGCGAGAGGAAGGGGGGCCACTCTGAGTGTCGATGCCGCCCGCGATGCCTCTCACTCCTGAGGCGGGATTCCTGCAAATGGGGGCCCACAAACCAGCATGCGCAGTTTCAACTCCGAGACCGTGCATGCGCCACACCCCCCGGAACCTCCAGGACGAACTTTTCACTACATCGACGGACCAGTTTCCTGTCGGTCCCCCGGCGTTGCGTTTCAGCAACCGTTGGTGGAAACCCAGAGGAGCCCGACGCAACGAAACTGTTACGAAATTCGGCTCCCGAGTAAGCCGCAACCAAAAAGCACGGAAGGACCGGTACACCGAAAATCATGTCCCCGGCAGCCCGTCCGGGGACATCAATCGGCGCCCTAGGCAAAATCGGGTTGTGTTTCATCCAACCACCAACTCGACCGATCGGCGTACCCCCCTGAATTCCCGATGCAAGTGGGAGGGGGCGGGGGGCACAGAAGTTACATTGAATTTACATAAGTAGCCGTCACCCGGCTGGACCTCGGTGACCTTGAGGAGGTCCCCGGCCTCGGTGACCTGTCCGCGGCCTCCGGAAGCCTACGAGGAGGAGGAGGACGACGACGACGACGAGGGCGGGGAAGGAAGTGGAGGGGGGAGGGGGAGGGGGAGGAGGAGGAGGAGGAGGAGGAGGAGGAGGAGGAGGACCAGGAGGAGGAGGAGGAGGACGAGGAGGAGCAGGAGGAGGGAGGAGGAGGAGGAGGAGGAGGAGGAGGAGGAGGAGGAGGAGGAGGACCAGGAGGAGGAGGAGGAGGGCGGGGAGGGAGGGGCGGCGCCCAAAGGCGCCGCCAAGGGGGCCCAGCGCAGATCCAAGAGACCCGCGCGGAGCTCCGAGAGAGTATGCGCATGCCACTTCGTTCCTTTGGCAAGTCGAGGGAGGAGGTGGCGAGCCCCCCCGGGTGGTGGACCCCCCCCTCGTCAGCATTGCCCGAGGGCACTGGATGGAGAGAGAGGGAGAGAGAGATAGAGAGAGACAAAGAGAGAGAGAGAGGCACAGAGAGACAGAGAGGAGAGGACCGCGTGGCGCCGAGGGGATCACCCCTTGCAGCGGCGTCGACGGTGCGCAGAGAGAGAGAGAGAGAGAGAAAGAGAAAAAAAAAAAAAAAAAAAAAAGGGAGAGGGAGAGGGAGCCTGGCGCAGCGTTCGGGGGCCTTCCAGGGCCCGAAAGAGGCCCCTAAGGCTGCCCAGGAGCCCCTCCCAGGACGGCGTCCCTAAAAAAAACGATGGGGGGGCCCGAGAGGGCCCAAGAAAGACCTCCCACACATATTGTGCTCACGGTGGGGACACTGGATGTGGACCATTGCATCAGGAACACAGGGTCTGGAAGCCAGTGGAACTCCAATCGTAGAGTGGCCATGTATATCACTGCCGAACTCATCAGATGAGGACCCCCAGAGGGTCTGAAGCCTCCTGCACGAATTCCAGGCGCCCGCATGGACGGCCGTCGCCTGTCATGCAAGTCGGGGGCGACCCATAGCGCGAGCGGAGCGACGAAGAACTACTGAGGACAGCTCACCAATCAGAGCAAACAATGGTTCGACCGATGCTGACTAGAACCACGCGCGGGCTTCGTGCGCTTAGGTTGTGGCGCAATACAGGTCAACGTCTCGACACAGAAGGTGCGCATCGCAATGTCTGTCTTCCAATTGCTTCGAACCGTCGACGCATTATTTGCACTCCTCCCGTTACTCGCCCTCCCCAAGCTCCGTTCCGTCTCCTCTCCTCTCTACTTCAACCTCCCTCTGGCTCCTCCCCTCCACCCGCTGTCCCTGGGGAGTCATCCCCATATCTTGAAATTTGGCTATGTTATTACTCAGGCGCCTCTGGACCTTCTCCTTCTCCTCCCCCTCTTCCTCCTCTTCCCCACTCAGATCACTCCTAGACCACTCAGGCTCACTCCGACTCCCTCGTGCTGAGACTCAGTCGCACTCCGACTCGTAGATTGTGAGGATGACTCGAGCGAGGCGCTGGCTTCAGCACTCCGAGGCGGAGCCGCCAGGGGGCCTGACACTCGCACGTTCGCGCTCAGAGTGTGGTTTTTTTGGGGGGGCGAGGCGCTGGCTTTGGCACTCCCAATGGGGGGAGCCGCCCGGGGCCAGGACGCTCCAGGACTCGCGCCCAGCTTCTGGGGATGTCTCGGGCGGTCTGCCTCCCTGCATGCGCAAGAGCCTCTGATTCGGGGATGGACAGACCCCCCTTTTAGTAAAACGTTGATTCGTGAAAACGACCTGAGGCCCAAACCTGGCGGGCGCAAGCCTGGAAGATAACGGTACGGCTGCCTCAGGCGAGGCGCTGGCCTCGGCACTCCACGGGGGGAGCTGCCAGAGGGGTATTCGACGGGCCCGGTCGCGCCCAGATCGTGGGGACGTCTCGGGCGAGCTGCCTGCCTGCGTGCCTGCCATCCTCTGCCTTCGGACTCCGGAGGCCAGAGGAACAGATTGTGAGGATTTCTCAAGCGAGGCGCTGGCTTCAACACTCCCAGGGGAGAGCCGCCGGGTCGTTGCATTTCACAGGCCCGTTCGTGTCCAGATTGTGGGGGTGTCTCGAACAGTTTGCCCGTCTGCATGCCCATCACCCTCTGCTGTCGGAGCAGATTGCGAGGCTGTCTCAGGCGAGGCGCTGGTCTTAGCACTCCCAAGGGGGAGCCGCCGGGGGTTCTTTCACAGGCCCGTTCGCGCACAGATTGTGGGGATGTTTCCGCCTGCTTTGGCGCCCCCGGCTCCTCTGCTGTCGGAGCAGACTGTCAGGGTGTCTCAGGCGAGGCGCTGGCTTCAGCACCCCAACCCCAACGGGGAGCCGCCAGAACCTGATTCACGGGCCCGTTCGCGCCCAGACTGTGGGGCCGTCTCAGGCTGCTTGCCTGTTTTGGTGCCTCCGCCTCCTCCGCTGTCAGTGCAGATTGCGAGGATGTCTCAGGCGAGGCGTCGATCGCTCATATTCAAACTCGTACGCATCATACTCATGCTCAGACTCACTTACATGCAGACTTACCCTAACTCACGCTCGCTCACACTCAGACTCACCCACCCTCAGATTCACTCATAGTCCGACTGACGTGTAGTCAAACTCACTCATACTCAGACTCAGACTCACCGAACTCATGCTCAGACCAACTCACACTCAGACTTACTCACACTCAGACCCACTGACACGCAGACTCACCATTACTCAGACTTGCGCATACTCAGACCCGCTCGCACTCAGACTCCATCATATCTCGACTCATTCACACTCAAACCTAATCATACCCGGGCTCATTCACACTCAGTCTCACCCACACTCAGATTCACGCAGAGTCTTTTCTCTGTTGGTGGTCCAATGCTACCTCGATACCTCGATCTTCCACTTGTGCTTCCCTCATCTCTCCTGAAAGATTCCAGAGGAGGAGGACGTCACTGAAGTCGTCGCTGTCGTCCTCGTCATTATCGCGCCCGTCGCTTACGCTGATTCGGTCTCACACCCAGATGCTCACAGACAGAATTCCTCAGCGAGATGTGATATGAGTAAGAGATGCGCATATGGGGATCTTCGCGTCGCTCAGAGGCACATCGGAAGAGCGTCTGGAGGCCATCTTTGGCCGTCCTGGCCGCCTCGAGGGTCGTCTAAGAGGCTACAGTCAGGCAACGAGAGAGGAAAGGAGGGAAGAATTCTAGGCAACGGGCTGGGAATCCAACTGCTACTGGCAACGCCCTAACAATACCAGAGTCGGGGCTGATACAAGAATGTCTGTCGGGCTTCGTCTGAACATCGTATGACAGTCCGGCAACCACACGCACACACATACACACACAAACGCGCATCTACGTCAGATAAACTTCGAATTTCACACTGAGAAACTTGCAAACCCTCAGAAGTCTACAACACGTACTTTGAAAGAAATACCGGAACTCGATCCTGGAACCTGAATATGCTTCAACCGGATACGAAACTCAGGCCCTGATTCTGATCATGATGGTCTTTCATAGTTCTGAGGGGTCTTCTCATGGGAGGGAGGGGCGGGATGGTAGACGCAGAAATGGCTGCGACGGGGAGAGGCACGACGACGAGGACTACGGAGACAGCGACCACGAAGACCAGCACGACCAAGACGGCGACGACGGCGGCGACCACGACGACCACGACCACAGCGGCAACGGCGACGGCGGCGGCGGCGACCACGGCGGCCCCAAGGCCAGCCTGCTGCGAGGCTCGGTCGCCGTGCCTGCCGCGGCCCACTGGGCGCCTCAGGCCTCATGGAGGGCGTCATCGTCGTCAGCGTGGTCTTCCTGCATCCAGCCTGTTGCAGCAGCGTCGTTCAGGAAGTCCAGCGGTGCACTCGTTTGTTTTCATCGACGTTGCTTCGAGCATCACGTGAGGATCGGTCTGAATTTCGCTTCTGGCAAGATGGTTGCATACACAGGTCAGCACATGCGGCAGAGAAGGCTAAGCAGAGGCGCTTCCCTACCTCCGCAGCCAATTGCTCGCTCAGAGGCCCAAAAGGCTGTGCTAGCAGCACTGTGCGCGCGTTGAGCCCACGACAAGCAAAGTCATTGTGGTTAGTCATTGTGGTTAGTGGACTTCTTTGGGTCCCCAGGGGTGCCCTCGCCGTCGCCACAGCTGGATCCGCCTCGGAATTCCTTGGCCAGAACGCACCCCGGGAGAGGTCCAGGGGTGAACGACGATGGACAGACGAACGACGACCAACGGACGGAGATGCGGACGGCGACCGACCACCGACGACCGACGACCGACTACCGACGACGACGACCCACGACCCACGACCAACGACTGACGACTGACGACCGACGACGACGACGAAGACGACGACGAAGACGACGGACGATGACGACGGCGGACGATGACGGACGACAGACGACAGACGACGGAGACGACGACGGACGACGCCGACGCCGACGCAAACGCCGCCGCCGCCGCCGCCGCCGCCGCTGCCGCCGCCGCCGCCGACGACGACGACGACGACGACAACGACGACGACGACGAACCCCCCGATCTAGGGCGCGTCCCAGCGAGGCATCCTCGAGTGGAGGGACCCTGGCCGCGGCGGCAAGACCGCGCCCTCCCCCCCCGTGGAGGTCCAGGAAGACCCAAAGTGTGCCTGGAAACCAAACACAGAAGAAGAGGACCCACACCCCAGGCTTCTAGCTGCTGCAGGTTGCCTTCCACGAGAAGCGTATTCAAACACCCGGGGGTGACCCCCATGCCTGCAAGCCACCGCCACAGCCCCTGACCCAGACCAGGAGGGACGAACTCGGAGATCTACCGACCCAGGCCAATTCAGACCTGGGTCAGTCAGGCTTTGCAGGATCCTGCAGAATCGTGCAGGATCCTGCAAGCTCCTACACCGAAACCCGGGTCAATGCAACCCTGGCTTCGCAGGATCCTGCAAGCTCCGGCGCTCCTTTGCTCTTGACCCCCGTCTCTTGAGCCCCGGCGAACCTCGGCCGGCCGTTCCTGGCCGCCCTCGCGCTGCCAGGCCACGTCGCAGTGCAGAGAGGACGAGGGACTGGAGCAGGAGGAGGACACTGAAGAGACGAGCGTGGACGAAGTGAGAAGGAGAAGTCGGAGGAGCAGGAGGAGGAGGAGGAGGAGGAGGAGGGGCTCTGGTCGTCGGGGCAGGAGCAGGAGGAGGACACTGAAGAGGCGAGACGACGGGGACGAGCGCACGTCCCGGGCATGGCTCCCCCCGCGCACTGCACTTCTGCTGCCCCCGTCGCACTTAAGGACCACATCCCAAGCGAAAACTCATCCCGAGCACCCAGAACAATTATCGCAGCAGTGCCTGCCCGACACGCTGGCGACGCGTCGAGCGAATATCGCCTCCCGGGGCCCGAGACGTCAAAACCTGTCCAGTTGTGGTGCTTCTTGGTGCTCGAGAGCCTCTCTGGCGATGAAAGCTAAAGCAGGCAGGGCCATCATACTAGGGCACGGGCATACGATCGGGAAGTGCTGCTTGGCGTGCCGCGGCGGCGGCCCCAGCGACACGCTGTGTCGTGCAGGTGGACAGCGTGTCGCGCCTCTCCGCGTCTTGGCGCGTCGCGCGAGAGCGCGGTGGGCCAACGCCAGCGGCGCGACGCGCCACGCCAGAGCTCCTGGCCGCGAGCACGAGCTGCCGGAGGGCCGCGCGGCCTCCCTGGATCGGCGCGGGGCCCCCGCCCTCCCCCCCGCCCTCCTCCCTGGCGCGTGGAGCGCGCCAGGGGCGGCGCCGCCAAGAGGGTCGGGCTCGCCAGAGGGGCTCTGCCAGGGGCCTCCGCTGGCGGCGGAGGCGCCGAGACGCCCCAGCGGCGCCTCCGGCGCCGCCCCCTCGGCGCGCGCGCCTCCAGCGCCGGGGAGGGGCAGCCTCGCGGTGCCGATGCAGGCAGCCTGCGCGTGGCCTGCGAGGGCCCGTGCTCGTGCCACCCTCCCTCCTCTGAGGGGCAACGCCAGAGTTATGTCGGGCGTGTCCCCCTACAGGGCTATTTTCGACGAAAAACAAAAAATACCCCCAAAATACCCCGAGAAGGTAAAAAAATACTCAAAAAGATAGTCCCCAGACTATTTTTGGATTATGTTTTGAGCATTGTTGGGTTGTGTTTTATTTTTCGTCAAAAATCCCCCTGTAGGGGGACAGGCCCGACTGAACGCCAGGGGGGCGCTGGGCGCAGGGGGCAAACACCGAGCCCGGATCGGCGACGCCTCGCCGGTGGCTCGGCGCTGTGCCCCCGAGGGCGAGTCCGTGCGCTCCTGGGCGGGGCGAGCTGCCAGGCCCCCCCCGGCGAGGCATGGGCGATGAGGGGTCGATGCCCTTCTCCTTCTCCTCCTCCCCCTCGCGTGTCTCCTCCTCCGCCTCCTCCTCCTCCTCCTCCTCCTCCTCCTCCTCCTCCTCCTCCTCCTCCTCCTCCTCCTCCTCCTCCTCCTCCTCCTCCCCCTCCTCTTCGTCCTCCTCCATCTCCTCCTCCGTCTCCTGCGTCTCCGTCTCCTCTCCCTCCGTCGAGGATTCCTTCTCTGACGAGGGCGGCGTTCGCGGTGATACCCATGGCCAAGGCCCAATTGATGTTCCACCGGCTCTCGCGAGAAGGAGAAGGAGCTGCTAGGCCCCCCCTTGGGCGCACACGGGGCTCCGACGTTGCGAACAAGTGCAGCACCGTGGCAAGATCACCACCGGAGCTTTGGGCCCCAGCGTTCTGCGCCATCCGTTCGAGCAGGATCGATCTGTGAGGGCCCTGAGGCCCGAAACCCAACGGAAACGCCCGGCGCGAAAAAACTGCGAGGCCAGGATCTCAGGGCATCCCCCCCCTTCAACGCTGCCCCTGGTTCTCAAGTCAGAGGTGGCGGAAGCGCCGCCGGCCCCCCCCAGCGGCGGCGGCGGCGGCGCCGCCGCCTGGCGCAGCCGCCGTGCGAGCCATGCGCGTCCGCGCATGCCGCGCGGCGCGCGAGTCGGGGGGACGCAAAAGTGGGGTGGGGGCAGCAAGGGTGGGGATGTGAGGAACAAATCGCTCGAAATGGCCCCGAGGAAAAAGACGTGAGTATCCAGTTGGGTATACTCCCTGACCCCACCTGAACAACGAAAAGGAACGGGTCTTACGCGATATGGCACTGCGAATTTACGCTTTGGCTCACGCGGGCCGCCAGCGCGGCACGCTACACAGGAAACGAAGACGCGCACGCGCGACCTTACGTGGGCAGCTTACGCGCCAATGTTAGCGCACACGACCCCATCTTTTTGCGTCGCTCACCTTGGGATAAGCTGCCGGACCTCTCCCGGGATGCGTTTTGACCAGAATTTCGAGGCGACTCCAGCGCTGGCGACGAGGGACTCCCTGGAAGGCCCCCCCAAAAACGAAAACGAGGCAATGGTAGCGGTACGGGTGCCTTCCCTGACATGCGACGTCCTGATTTTCTCAGTGCGGCGTCCCCTGAAGTCCCGACCCTTTCCCCGACACCGGCTTCTCATCCTCAAGCGTTGTCTGACGGCCCCGTGGCCAGGCGAGAGCCTCCAGAGGCCGAACAAAACCAGTGAACAACCTCCGTCCTGATTTGTTTTACGACGCGATCCTGCCTGGGCTCCCCTCGACGAAGACGACGACCCTCCTTCGTCGACGACTTGAAATGAAGGGGGCGGGCCCCGAAGGGAACGGATCCTGGCCCCAGGGCCGCCCCCTGGCACCAGGCACCAGGGCCGCCCCCTGGCCCCCTTCTCCTTTCCTCCTTCCTTCCTGCTCCCCTTCCTACCTTCCTCCTTACCTCCCTATTCCCCCTTCCTCCTCACCTACTTTACTTTCCTCCCATGTTCCACCTTCCACCTTACTTCCCCAGGGCCGCCCCCTGGCACCAGCTCTTCGCCCCGAAGCCGCTTCCCCGCAGCCCCAGGGCCCGCGGAGGGCCCCTGTAGAGGCCAAGCGCGGCGACGACGAAGCGGGGGCACGATTCTTGGCACCACCCCCAAAGGCAAGCTGGTCCAGCACCGGGCCGTGGAGTGGGAGCTCTGCACAAGAACGTGATCACCCAGGGGCACGGCGTTGGCACAGAGTTTTCCTCCTCCGAAGGGGCAGCCGGAACGAGGAGCACGGCAACGACTGACGAAGTCATCGCATTCGTCATGCAACGCGGGAAAGCAGTCGAGGAGAGGACCAGGCTCCAGACTGCAAGACCGACCCCAGGAGAGGGGGCGGCCAGCCCCCCATGGGGCCCACGCCAAGGAGGCCGAGGGCCAGGGACCAGGAGGGACCGAGCAGCACCAGCGCAGTCTGGAGCCTGCCCCTCCCCGACCCTCCCCCTCAGGGAACCTCCATCTTCTCCTCCAGGTCCTCCGCGGCGTCCTCGCCCGAGTCCTCGGTGAGGACCGCGCCGAGGTCGAGGCACGCCTTGGCCCAGACGGCGCGCTGGGCGTGGAGCTCCTCAAGGAAGCCGTC
>CAUYUJ010019330.1:0-60000 GCA_963575745.1 Prorocentrum cordatum | reverse complement strand
GAGCGGCCTGGGAGGCGCCGTTGTGGCACCGCTCGCACTGGTTAGCATCATTGACGAGATGCTGGGAGGAAAATGCCGCCACCACTAACGGCGCGGGGGGAGGGGGGGCGGGCGAGGAGGAGGAGGAGCAGGAGCAGCACCAGCAGCAAGAGCGGCCTGTCGTTCAGTCGCATTGTTCTACCGTTCGGCGGCAAGAGACTCCAAGGTCGACCTCAAGAGACGCTTGCGCACCTTACTAGCTTTAGCTTCTGCCAACATAAAAACATAGCGTTGTACCTACACATCTCGCTCACTCTAGCCTTATTCGCTGCCATCCCCGCCAACTCGTCAACAATGACATTCCCGTGCGCCAGCCACCCAGGAATTCGACGCTGGATAATGGCAAGAGGAGACAGGTGAGACGGAACATACAACACAATGATGTCGCCACTGCCTCTATTTCCCAAGTGAACACCAATCCCCCTCCATATTCCAGCCAAAGCCCGAAAATGTTAAAGCCATCACTGTTCGTGCCAACCTCGAATCACTTCCTCGTCGTCCGAAACGATACAAACGACCCCAAGACTGAAACAAATGGCAACTTCCAGGGCTCTCAACTCACCCCTAGGGACCGTCTGCGACCTGCCCACGAGAGGCCCCGCGACGGACGCCCGAACGCACAAGGGGGAGGTAGGGCACGTCGCTACAACGGCCAGAGCGACGCGCCGAAGTCGCGGATCGCGACGGTCGGGCCCGCCCGAGGCGCCCCCGAACACATAATGGTTGATCGAAACTGCCGTGCCCAAGCGACCCGGCCGAGAGCACATCATCGATCCTACCACTCACCTGCCGCCACTCCTGAGTCGGCGGCGGCTCGATCTCAGTCCAAGAGGACGGGATGGGCCCCCTGTGCCAAAAGCACGGGCACGCGTCGCCTTGGGTAGTGACCTGCATGACTAAGTCATCAGACGGCTCGTATATTTCGTGATTCCTGTTATGCGAACACAGCCAAAACCGATGCTTGGAGGTTTCAAGGTTTCAAAGGGCTTCTTTACACCTGGGGCATAAATCGCACTCCTGCAAGCCCGCTTCCTTCTTACGAGTCGGAAGCCACGAACCCCCAACAACGATCGAGAGAAGCAACTCCGCAAGCTTGCGCCCGTAGGGCGCGTCCTGCAGCTGATGAAGCAAGAGACGCAGGCTTCTGCCTTGTCAACCCCTAAGTAGTGCCTGGCGGCGGCCTGCCACTGCAGAGAGAGGCTGGAGAGGAAATCATCAAACAAACCTTCAGCCTGGTCTATGGCAACAAAATCAGAATCGTGAAAATCCATTGGAACTCGGGCTCAACTCCATCCGCGCTTGTTCCAATGCGCGGGGGAAATGGGATTCCACCCGAGGCTCATCAACTGGAGGATCATGGCAGAGACGGGCTCCCGAACATGCCTGGCACGTTTAGCAGGCTCAATGGCTTGCAGCTCTTGATACATGATGGGCCAAGCACGTCGAAAGCCGTCTCGAATGCGCGGCTCGGCGAGCCACGCGTGCAGCCATTACTTTAAACGCGCGGTGGGCAGACGGATCCCTGGATCGTTGTCGCACGCCCTCAAATCAATAAGTGTTGTGGCGGATCGGCCGCGCTTGCATGCACCGGCCACCGAGCCGAACTTCCTCCTCAGACTTTGACAAGGCGGCTCCCAAAAGCTCCATGCACTTGCACTCCATGCGTGGCCCCAGCTTGAGGGCCTGCCAACTACACTCTTTTGGTCGCAAGATGCCGTTCCGACGCCTTGGCAAGCTTCCTTAAGAGGTGATTATGCTGAGCCGATGTATTTTGCCTTTGCCTCCTGGTGGCCCGAGCATGTCGCTTCTCCGCGCCCTGGTCAGTGCCCAAGTAAGTTGTCTGCGAAACTGGCCGTGCATCGATGACACGAGCACGCAAGTACGCAGCAACATACATGGCAATCTGATGGTTGGAAGCGATGACGACACTTTTTGAAGCCAAGGCGAGGTGTTCTTCTTCAAACAAAGCGGCAACGTCCCTCGCGCTCTC
Organism: Prorocentrum cordatum; assembly: GCA_963575745.1. Taxonomy (NCBI): domain Eukaryota; class Dinophyceae; order Prorocentrales; family Prorocentraceae; genus Prorocentrum; species Prorocentrum cordatum. The sequence goes on along the minus strand of CAUYUJ010019330.1, from coordinate 57,971 downwards.
CTGCAGGTAACTCTCAACTTGTTTAGCCGGTCCTCTAGAAGCCAAAGCTAAAACGTGAATCCATATGTGCCCCCCATCCTCGGGTGAGCAATAGATATTTTATCGCGCATGAAATGCATCGCGCACCTGGCCAGGCGAGAGAGTGAGCGCCGAGTCGGGACAAAAGGCGAGGACAGACGCATAGCTGCAGCTCAAGCGCGGGGGACGCAGGAGGGAGACCCAGCTTCAGAGCGGCCTGCGCGAGCCCTCGCCACCTCATCCCATCAGGAAAAGGCCCCGATATCGAGCAAGGCTTGGCCGTGACCCCTAGCTTAGCAGAAATTTCGGCATCGACTACCTTGGTAAGCGCTTCGTGCATGGGCGGGTTCCCAGCTATCGCAGCGCCCCACTTAGGGCTAGTGTCACTAGCCCAATCCTCGGCAAGGTCGTCGCGGCAAAAACTCCACAATCGCGAGAACATCGCAAGCGAACCGACCGCCCTGTCCCCCGACGGTTTCTTGGGAACAAGACGGCGCGGGACCAAACGCATTTGCCACGGCCAAGTAAGATTGTATTCGATACTAGTATGTATAGTAGCTAGTTCCTCGAGCCCCACATCGGGAAGCCTCTCAAAACCGGAAAGAAGGGCCCATGCGATCTACGCCGAGGCCCGCGCGCGGACGCATCTTACTGAGCCCCTTCCTCAAGGCTGGGGCCGTCGAAGGAACGAACTGCTCGACTTCCGCATGCTGCCTATTCGTTTGAAGCGCGCCCTGAACGACTTCCATGGAAATGGCCTCAGAGGCCCAAAGCTTGCGCCAATGCGAAACCTTGGCATCAACAGTATCCCTGGGATGCTAAAGCCGCTGAAGCTCGCGGTGGAGTTCGCCGGCGGCCTGCGGCGATGAGCGAAGACAGCGATGCAAAGCGCCAAGGGGGGGCGCTTGCACAATCCAGTCTTGAAACTTCCGAAGGGGCGCCTGCGTGGCCTGCCGACAGGTGCGCCATGCTATCTTATCTGATCGCTGCGCCATGTCATCCAACGGGCCCAGAGAAAACGAGCTGATGTCCTGAAGTCTGTGCCCCCAGTGCCCCCGTGACAAGTTTTCTTTCCAGGATTGATAACCGCCAAAACTCCGCCCGGGAGATCCCGAGCAAGACTGCGAACTAGCGCGACGAGACGAGCGACATGCATCGGCCCATTCTTACGCGCACAATGACGGCGACAGCGCTGCAGAGACGCGTGGATCCGAGCCCGCCACGACGCAGTCTGATCGGCCAGCGGCTCACCTCTCAAGCGCTCAGCTTTATGAACTAGGTGCACGACAAGTTGCGGACCCTGAGCCCACGAGCGCCCTCGAGGTCCCCACTCGTCACGATGCTGCCGATGCACCTCTTCAGCGGTGCGAACCCATGAAGCATAATGCCCGCTGATAGGTAAAATATGCTGCCCCCCAACAAAGCCATGCTATCCCCAATGACTGACCGCGCATCCTCTTGAGTCTGACTAGTGAACCCAGCATCGCCCCTGACGCTGTCCCACAAGTGATGGGGGGATGTGGCAGGAGGGCCGACTGTCACTGCATTGGTGACTAGCTCCAGCCGGCTCGACTGTGGGGACCTCCGGGTTGGGGGCGCTATTTTGGGCAGGCGGCCTTAGGATATCCTCGGCCCAGGGGTCAGGCTCTTAGGCCCAACTGTCAGGCTCGTCGAAAGCGGCATTGAAAGGGTCCTCGGAATCCGCGGAGCTTTCCTGAGACGATCCCCCAGAGGCTCCCTGACCCTCGGGATCCAGCAGATCCCCGAAACACCGAACGCAGGCTTCGCTAAACTGTTCCGGAACAAACAATCCTACGCTGCTGCTTGGTCAACTTGGCCTGCTGCGACTTCGAATTGGGTTGTGGCTTGGCCAGGGGCCTGGGCAGTTGCGGGGGCTTGCAGGCGAGGAGGAGGGACCGAGTTATCAACTGCATGCCCGCACTGCGCAAAACTAAGCTGAATCCGCAGTGGGCCCCCCATGGGGCGCCCGGCACAGGCTCCAGCTTGAGTGTGCACGGGCGCGCAGATTTGGACGCGAGGAGGAAATCAATGCGTGAGCTCCCAGACCCCGTCACGCAGGCATGTTCTTCCCCGCGTGTGAACACAACGCCACCTGCTTCACCTATAACCCGCATTTAGCTAGCTGGGCGGGGCAAGTGCTGAAATCCCCCATGACGGCCCAGGGCAACTTAAGAAATTCCAGCAGCGCCCCCAAGCGCGCTAGTCTCTGAGCGTTTGCCAGAGAAAATCATAGAAAGGAGTTCCCGTAGTATATAAGGAGAACCATGTCATACCCAGACATGCGAAGCACCACGGGAAGAAATCCGTCGAAAGACTCACACTGAGGAGAGGCAAACTCAGGGAACTGCTGCGCCGTCCCCAAACGTTCGACATGAACGTGCCCTGGCGCAAGAAAGAGCTCACCCCCCTCCCCGCCAGCTTTCTGGCTGTCACTGCCGTGCTCTGGCCTGGGATGTGTTTTTTTTTTTTTCTTACCTATCCAGTCGCTGACGCGAGATTCTAAAAGGTGCGTCTCTACGATGCCGAACAAATGAAACCGTTGCCTCGCACCTTTGGCTGAAATATACTTCCACGCTTGCTCTCCCCATCATGAGACACTACCGAACAGGATGCCTGCGCTGCGAGGCAGATCACACTCGTGTGCAACAGGCGCAAAGGGCTGGGCCCCAGGCGAGCCCGTCTTCGTAGACGGTGGCTCTGCTTGAGAGCCCTCAGACGACAACGCACCGACGGCGACGGAGTAGCCGAAGACGACGTCGTCACAGATACCTGTCTGCTGGGCGCGGGCTCGTGGCTACCTGCAGGTTCGGTGGCCGCCTCGGCGCCTCGCGGCGCGGCGCCTGCAGCGGCCGCGGCTGCGCGCTGCTCCCGCTCGAGGCGCGCCGCTTCGAACTTCGCGTCCGCGATCCTCGCGGCCTCCGCATCGAGCTCCTCATCTGGCGGCACGGGCGCGCTCTCGGCGGCGCTCGCTGCCGCCACCGCTGCCGCCTGACCGCCTGCGGGCTGGCTGCTGCCACTGGCTGCGCAGCCCGAGCCCTCTCCGCCTGTGGCGTGGGGCTGGCTGGTCGTGCCGCCGCAGGTCGCCGCGTCGGGTTTGCTGATGCTTGGCTCTCCCTTGCGCCGCTGGGCCATGCGCATCTGGACCGCCAACTGCAACGCCAGCATGCGCTCCTTCCACTCTGTGATTTTGCTTCCCTTGTCGCGCATGGTCTCGCGGGCCTGCTTCAAGTCCGCCTCGATGGCCCGGAGCTCGGTCCGCTCGCTCTCCTCGCACTCGTAGCTGTCCAGTTGGGCGAAGAAGTCCTCGTCCCAGACGATGTCGTAGGTGGCCGTCTTCTCCTCCTGCACCTTGGACGCCTGCGCTGGAAGCAAGCCCGCCTCCTGCGCCAATGCCCTGGTGGCCAACTTCCTTTGGTGCTCCGCGAGCGCCAGTGTCTTGGCAGCCTCGACTTCCTTAGCCTCGGCTGCCTGCAAGTTCTCCTTGAGCTTGAAAACCTGGTTGACAGCCTGCTCGTGCTTGAATGCGGCATCCTTCCAGCTGGACGTGGCCTTCTTGACCGCGTCGTCCGCCGAGATGGGCTGAGCTGGAGGACCGAATGCCTTCAACGACTGTATCTGTTCGAGCAACATAGTCTTCAGTCCAAGGTCCTGTGCGCCACGTAGCATCTGTGACAACATGGCCTCGACCTGCCTTGCCTGATCTGCAGTGGACACGCCATTCGTCTTGTCGGCTGTGCCATGGATCTGGGCCAGCTGATTATCGCCACTCTGAGAAAATTCGTCGTTTTTGCGAGAGGGCTTTGGCTTGTAGATCCTGGCTGAACACCTGCACTTCGCACATTGGTTGCTAACTGCTGCCAGGACGTCGTTGTATTCAGCCGTGTGACATCGAGCACAGCACGACCATGGGCGGGACGGCTTCGATGCCATTCCTCCCTGCTTTCGCCAGCGGAATCGACTGTCTCCCTGGAGACGGGCGGCCCGCTGTCCCCCAAGCACCTCGTGACGGCGCAAGGACTGGCTGAGTGCTGCAAAATGCGCGCTCGAGCCAGAATTGCTTGAGGAGGAGGAGGAGGACAAGGAGCAGGAGGAGGAGGATGAGGACGAGGAGGAGGAGGAGGACGAGGACGAGGAGGAGGAGAAGGAGGAGGAGAGGGAGGAGAGGGAGGAGTGGCAGGCCCAAGCAAGATCGCGTCGTACAAAACTCTGCGACGGAGGTGTTTCACCGTTTTCGGCCTCTGGAGGCCCTCGCCAGGCCCTGGGGCCATCAAGCGACGACTCGCGGGATGAGAAGCCGGTCCCAGGGAAAGGAGTCGGGACTGCTGGGGACGCCGCACTGGAACAATCAAATTAGGACGTCATGTCTGGGGGTGGAGGGGGAGCGAGGGGGGGAGGAGGAGGAAGACGGAAGGGGAGAAGGAAGGCGGAGGGGGGGAGGAACGGGGGGAGGAGGAAGGAGGAAGGAAGAGGGGGAGGGTGGAGGGGGGGAGTATGGAGACGGGGGGGAGGAAGGAACGGGAGGAGTAGGATACTGTGCACGTCTTTGTGTCGGATGGGCGGGGAGGAGAGACAGGAGCAGAATGAGGAGGAGGGGACAGTCGACGTGGAAATTAGTGTCTTCTGCGCAGAGAAGGAGCAGAAGGCTGAGGAGCGTCAGTGCACGGACACCCCGAAGAAAGCAGAAGAGTAAACTCGCTCGACGGCTCGCGGGCTCCTTCCTCTTCAACCACTTCTCCCTGATTCCCCTCCTCCTCCTCCTCCTCCGCCTCCTCCTCATACTCTTTCTCCTCGCCCACTTCTTCTCCTCATCTCCGTGTTCGTCCCAGTCTGCGCTCTCGTCGCTGACCTCCTCCTCCTCCTCCCCTCCTCCTCATCCTGCTCTTCCACCCTTCTCCTCTTCACTGTCCAAATCGTCCTGCTGATGCGTCTCATCGTCCTCCCCCTGCCCCTCCTTATCCTCGCGCTCCTCCTGCTCCTCACCCTCCGCCTTCGTCCCTTTCCTCCTGCCCCCCCCCCCCTCATCCGCCACATCTTCTTCCTCTTCCTCCTCCTCCTCCTCTTTCTCGCCCTTCCCCTTCCCCTTGTCCTCCTCCTCCTCTTTCTGCTCCTCCTCCTCATCCACATCAGTCTCCGCGTCTTCCCCACGACGACGACCACCATCACCTCCCCTCGACGACGACGACGACGACGACGACGACGACGAAGACCTATACATCGACCGTGCATATATCCGCCAGCAGGATCAAGATGAGAAGAACTGCGAAGAAAAAACACAGTAAGCTGTGGCAGCGTCTTGTCCCGAAGGCGCCCACTCAGCCAACAAGATCGGTGCGAATCCTAGACTTCCAGTTTTTTCGACAACGGGTACAAGTCGAGGCTCAGGATGTTCGAGAACTGCTGCTCGTACCTCGAGGCCCTGAATATCCTCCAGTGCAGACTGCCCTGGGCTCGAAAGTAGCGGACGTCCCCAATTTCGGAACTCTCATGCGCCAACCTCCCTGGTGCCCAATGTGCGAGACTCGACACGTGCCCAAGGCAGCCCCACCGTGGAAGCCCATGTTTGCTCCATAGCATACCGAGATATGAACCGGACCCCTGACACCTCCGTCGACCCTGCAGTGCCCCCTATGCGAGTTCGAGGCTTCTGACTTGGACTCCCTATGCCGACATCTACGCAGCCATCTCCCTGGCCCAGTTCTCCCTCGGAAGCGCCGCCGCCTCGCGGACACTCCAAGCGTCGCCCTTGGCAATGTCCCAGGTGGTGGCGGCGAGCTGGATGCAGGGGCCTTCGGCGACAGTGAAACGTGGAGCAGATGGGGCCCACGGCTCGGCGCCACCAGCCAAGCAGGCCGCCAAGGGCAACAAGAAGAAGGAGAAGGGCGACCTCCAGGCTGCGCTGTTGAAGGTGATCACAAAGCTGTGCCTCAACGACGCGCGCGAGCTGGCCAACCTCGCAGGGACAGTCTACCAGACGTGGGAGACGACCGAGACCGCGGACTCTTTCACGCAGATCATGATCGACGCGGGTCTCAAGTACGACGAGGTTTCAAAAAGCCCCTCAAGGAGCGCCAGCAGGCTAACGAAAGCGTCGACTTCAGAGCAAGAGGACCGCCACACGTGCAGGTCTGGGGGGCGCTCGCCATGAGTTTAGTGAATCAGATGGACACCTTCCTCGACGGCAGCGAGACCTACAAGGAGAGCGAGAAGAAGATCTTCTACGAGTACTTCCAGAAGGACCTGGCCCAGAAGCTGCCGACGGATGTTGCCAAGCACGTGCTGCACTTCCGTTGCAAGAAGTTCAAGCCGAAGAAGAACCAGGACAGGGGCCACGGTGGCGGCGGAGGAGAAGAAGGACAGGCTCACCTTCGCCTTTTCGTACGACGAACCAGGCAGGGAGGCGAGGTCGCTGCTGATCCAGTTCTTGAACTCGGACAAGGCCAAGGCGACGCAGCTGGTGGGACCTGCCCCGAGGGGCCCTCTCGAGCGCGAGGCGGCGAGGCTCCTCGCGATCTTCGAGAAGGGCGGTGGCAAGGACAAGCATCAGGATCAGGAGAGCTGAATCCAAACAAAAGAAAAAGGAACGACAGAAGTCGTTCGCGTGAGCGTGAGAGCGAGGGCCCCCGTGAGAGACGGTTTTTGAGTAGAGGGGCCTTCGCAGGCAGTGCACGACTTGCAGCTTTAGCGGCCCGAGGGGCCATCCCAGACCCCTTTGAGGCCACGAGTTTCGATAAATATTCTGGTCCCGATCTTCCCCCGATCCCCTTAGTGGTGGCGGCTAAACGGGCTCCACGCAGAGGAGGAAAGGGTAAGCAAGATTCTCACGGTAGACCTAGTGCGTCGGTCCCCTAGACGGCCCCCTTCGTACGCCTGCGCGGCGTCTGGGGTTCGCCGTCGTCTCAGGGGCAGTGCTGGCCCTGCCAGAAGGGGTCCCCCCTGTCTTTTTCAAGGTTAACCCGCTCCCCCAAGAAGTCGGGTTGCGCTGAGTTCACGGCCAGTTTTATGGTATGAGATCGAGTAACTCATTTGGACTCCCCGCGCATTGCTCATTGCTCATTGCTCCTCCTCCTCCTCGCCAGTTCCTCCCCTGTGAGGATACCACAAGGTACGGATACCGCTTCTCCCTGGACCTCTCCTGGGGTGCGTTCTGATAATTATCCCAGAGCGACCCTACCTAGGAGTTGGAGCCCCGAGGAGAGCAATACAGTATTCGTAGTAACACTGCTCGCGGCTCCTGCAAGAGCTGCAGGCTGTTCAGCACTGCTTGCGGGGGCTCCGGTCCGGCCATCGAGGCTAGCTCGGCACCTGTCGCACATTGCTTTTGCTTTGCTTTTCTTTTGCTTTGCTTTTGCTGTTGCTTCTGCTTTGCTTTGCTTTGCGTTGCTTGTGCTTTGCTGTGCTGTTGCTGCTGATGATTTGCCTTTGCTTTGTTGCTATGCTATGCTATTATGTACTATGCTATGCTGCGTTATACTATGCTATGCTATGCTATGCTATGCTACGATACGCTATGATGTGCTATGATATGCTATGCTATGCTAGGACATGCTAGACTGCGCTATGCTATACTAGGCTATGATATGCTATGATATGCTGCGCTATGATATGCTATGCTATGCTATGCTATGCTGCGCTATGCTATGCTATGCTATGCTATGTTGCGCTATGCTGTGCTGCGCTATGCTATGCTATGCTGCGCTATGCTATACTAAGCTATGTTAAGCTATGATATGCTGTGCTATGCTGCGCTATGCTACGATATGTTATGCTATGAGTTGCTACGCTATGCTGCGCTATGCTATGCTGCGCTATGCTATACTATGCTATGTTATGCTATACTATGTTATGATATGCTATGCTATGCTATGCTATGCTAATGCTGCGCTGCGCTAAGCTAAGCTAAGCTGGGCTAAGCTAAGCTAAGCTAAGCTAGGCGAGGTTCAGCTAAGCTAAGCTAAACTAAGCTACGCTAGGCTAAGTTAAGCTAAGCTAAGCTAAGTTAAGCTTAGCTAGGCTAAACTAAGATGAGATAAGCAAAGCGACTAGGGAAACCGCGGGGCGGATACTGGAGGAACCGCGGGGCGGATACTGGGGGAACCGCCCGGGGCGCTTTCCACTGCCCGGCCCCTTTAAGCCCAGAGAGTAAGAACCCTTCTAGGCAGAGCCTAGGTAGCGAAAAAGTTCGAGGCGAAACCAGCGGTGGCGACGAGGGCCTCCCAGGAGGCCCGAAAAAAGGAAAATGACGAAAAGGTAGCGGTATGTTTGAGTTGGGACCGACCGTCCCGGCATTCCAATAGTCCTACCACGAAATGCATTAGAACCCAAAAATGTTCGAAAAACAAAAAAAACAATGCTCTTAGAACATAAACCCAATGTGATAAAACAAGACAGACTCCGTCAGACATGTTCTAAGAACATGTCGTGCAAACCACATAAAGGTTATTATAACATTCTTCGGTAGGGCTATAGGCGAGCCAAGACGCTTCGCCACTGCTTGACATGTGTACCTGTCCTCCGCTGACCCTCGACGATGACGACGGCCCTCCCTCGACGACGGCTTGCCATGAAGGCCGGCAGCCCCAGGGCCCGCAGAGGGCCCCGGGAGGCCGAGCACGGCGATGATAAGAACCTCGACGTCGACGACGTCGACGACGTCGTCGGTGTCGGTGTCGAGGGCCCTCGACGTCGACGACGTCGACGACGTCGAGGCCGTCGGCGTCGCTCCCTGCGTGACGAGCGGCGGCGGCGGCGGCGGCGGCACCGACGAGGGCGGGGCGAGGGAGCGGCGGCGCCCGCCTCCAGCCAGGCAGCCCCCCCAGGAGGAGGAGGAGGAGGGGGGGAGGAGGAGGAGGAGGAGGAGGAGGAGGAGGAGGACGACGACGACGACGAGGAGGGGAAGATCGAGTACTGCGTTGCCATCTCGCAATCTGTCTCGGACCACGGCCACAGTAAGACGCTTCAGCCCACTAGCGTGCAACATTTTTTGGCAACGTTAAGAAGAAGGAGGAGGAGGAGGAGGGGAGGAGGAGGAGGAGGAGGAGGAGGAGGGGGGGGAGGGGGGAGAGAGGAGGAGGAGGAGGAGGAGGAGGAGGAGGAGGAGGAGGAGGAGGAGGAGGAGGAGGAGGAGGAGGAGAGGAGGAGGAGGGGGGGGGGAGGGGGAGGAGGAGGGGGAGGAGGAGAAGGAGGAGGAGAGAGCATGACGAAGAGGGAGGGGAGAAGGAGAGCACGAGGGGAAGGATAACGACAAGGAGGGGGAAGCGGAGAGAGAGGGACCAGGAGACCACGAGGAGGAGGAGGAGGAGGAGAGGAGGAGGAGGAGGAGGAGGAGCAGGAGAAGCAGGAGGAGCAGGAGGAGGATGAGGACAAGGAGGAGCAGGACAAGACGAGCACGAACCCCAGCAGCTGCCCCCCCTCCCCCCTTCCGGGAGCGCCGCCGCGGCCATCCCCCGGCGCCCTGCGGCCGCGCTCGGGCGGGGAGGGCGAGAGGCGCCGGCCCCCCTCCGCGCGGCGCGCGGCGCCTTCGCGCCGCTCCGGCCGCAGCCTGGTGGTCGCGGCGTGGGGGCGAGGAAGGGGGCGAGGAAGGGGGGGAGGGGAGGGGGAGGGGAGGAGGAGGAGGAGGAGGAGGAGGAGGAGGAGGAGGAGGAGGAGGAGGAGGAGGGGAGGAGGAGGAGGAGAGGGAGGAGGAGGAGGAGGAGGAGGAGGGGAGGAGGAGGAGGAGGAGGAGGAGGAGGAGGAGGAGGAGGAGGAGGAGGGAGGAGGAGGAGGAGGAGGAGATGATGATGATGTTGATGATGATGATGATGATGATGATGATGATGATGATGATGCTGATGATGATGATGGATGATGATGATGATGATCATGATGATGATGCTGATGATGATGATGATGATGCTGATGATGTGATGATGATGCTGATGATGATGATGATTGAGGAGGAGGAGGAGGAGGAGGAGGAGAGGAGGAGGAGGAGGGGAGGATGAGGAGATGAGGAGGAGGAGGAGGGAGGAGGAGGAGGAGGAGGAGGAGGAGGAGGAGGAGGGGGGGAGGAGGAGGAGGAGGAGGAGGAGGACCTTTTGGACCTTTTGCGCAGCACAGCGTGCTAAAAAGGAGGAGGGGAAAACAGAGGGAGGAGGTCAAGCACCTGCACCCGAGGTGGCTACTCCGTAGCAGCCACCCCCAGCGCCTCCTCCTCCCCGCAAGGGGAAGAAGGAGCGTGGGAGGGTACAGGGCTTGCCCTCCTGGCACGCTGTGCTGTCTCCCTGGCGACGCATGCGTCCACTAACCTCGCATGCGAAATCGCTCGCGAAGCCTTCGAAGGCCCCGCATAGCTCGGAAACAGCCCGCGTTTAATTCGGCCGAGATTCTCGCGGCCTTTGCGAGTGGGGGGCTCGCACTCGTCGGCCAATTGGCGACCGTCAACGGTCGCGGTCCGACCGCATCTAAAACAAAAAAGCAAAGAATGCAAGTCCCAGAATCCCAGACGGTGGGATGGGTCGAGCTCCAGCCCACCGACGGAAACGCCGCCACGAGCCGCGGCCACAACGTCCCGAGGAAAACCAGGAGGGACGACCTGCGGCGAAAAACACTCCGTCTTCAGGGCCTCTAAGAGGCCCTGTCGGGACGAAAGAGCAGAGCACCGTTGGCACCTGAAACGGGACCCAACAGGAATAAACCTATGAGCGCTGGCCCTCGCTGCGTGCTCGAGGCGGCGGGTCCCGGCGGTCTTCGGGATTGGCCGCTCGACATCCGTCGAGGCCTTGGACCGCTTGGGATCCGCCGAAGAAGCTTCCGCCAGAGCCCGCCGTGCTCGTCGACGCACCAGGGCAGCGGTGAGGTCCCACGCGTCTGTGGCAGGAACAGTCTGGGCGGCCAGGGTCCAGGAACGCTCGGCGGCATCAGATGCCGCTTCATCAGCTAACTGGTTACCGCTGGCAAGAAAAACTTCGTGATGGGAGAGGGAGGGATCGTCAGGAGAGAGGTGCGAGGGCGTCCATTCGACCGAAACGTGCCCTGGGCCTCGGTCATCGATGGCGCAACGAATTCGCAGCCACAAATCGCTGTTCCTCCCCCCCAAACTCCACGGTCGACCCCGACTCCACCCCGTCATGAGAGGCTTGTGGTCGGTCACAAAATGGACGGGACCTGAGGTGCCTTCCAAGAAGAGAGCGAAAGCCTGCAGCTCCGACCTGGGCACAGTTTGCGAAGGGCCTCGCAAAATCTCGGAGATGCCCCCCAAGACGGCCCAACGCAAAGGTCCTTCCCCAGGTCGCGCGTCCCTGACCACAACGACAGCGGAGCCACACCGACGGCGACGAGGGTCGGACGAAAAGCGTCCTCCAGAGCCGTCCCCGAAGCCGATCAACGGGCTACTGCCAGGGTCTCTAGAGCAAGCCCCAAGCTGGACCTCACCTAATTGGGCTCTACTCAGGCTCTCCGACGGCTCCCTGAAAACAGGGTGGGTGACACGGGTAGGCGGAACACCTCGCAGCCAAAGGCTTGGTTCAGATTCAACAGACGCTAACGCTTGAGGAATCAAATGATCAGTGGACGTGAAATCACTGTGGTCTTTATTGCAGGGGCCACGCCAAATGCGGTGCGCAAGAGTTTCTTCCTCCTGCTGGCATCGCGGGCACAGGCGGTCTGAGGGCTCGCTCAGTGGGCGCTGCCTGTCCATCGTCCACTGGGCGCCCGTGACCACGCGCAAATTGAGGCCGAACTGGTCGAGCTCCCCCCTCTTGGCGTAGTGACTGAGCTCCGGCCTGGCCCAATAAAGGTCAGCTCCTTCAGCCGAGCCGTCCCCTGCAACATGAGTCGAAGCATTGCGCCAAAGTTGAGCGCGAAAATCAGTGACCACGTCGTCCAGCAGCTCGGAAATGTCGAACCCAGTGGGGTCGTAACCTGAACGACGTGTGGTTGGAATCAGCCACTCCTCGATTCCTCCGACGGTGGGTCTCCTCCAACGGAGGACCGAGGGTACTTCCCATCCCGCGTCAAGCAGGGTCGCAATAACAGCTCCAATGGGTCCTTTGACCAACCTCCATCTTCTGCTGGCGCCAGCTGCGAGAAGCCGCCGATGAATGACTGTCCAAGCGTTTTCAACTCGATGGTGAATGCTGGTGTCGGTCTTCCAGAGACAGAGAAATTCTGAAAGAAGGCCTCGACGCAACTCCAGGGCAGGGTCCTTGAGACCGTAAAGAACCGCCAGTGTAGTCGTAAGACACCTGCCCTTCATGGGCCCAGCTCCAGCCGCGGCTGCCTGCCGCCTGACGGCGAGGACGTTGGACGGCGACATGCCATGGGCCTGGTGCCCGTAGGAACCTTGAGGAGCTGCGCCTGTGGTCCAGAGACCTTGAGCTTCACGTCGCAGAGGGGCATGTCTGCGTAGACGGGCAATACGAGCTGCCCTCCTCTTGCTAGCGGTCAACCTCATTCTGGCCTTAATGACTGTGCGCCGTTTGCCAGATGCCGCATCGATGCCAAGGTCCGTGCCGTGCAGGCCGAACCGCACAGGGATGCCTCGCTTCTGCAAATGAGCGGCCGTCCTCCTCCCGTCCTGCGGAACGGTGGCAATGAGGACTGACTTGTCCGAAAGCTTAAGACGGAATTGAGTGGCGAGGTCGGCAAGAGTGACCGTAGCGTGGAGGATCTCGGTTTGGACCTTGGTTTGCGTGCCTTCTGAGCGGGCAACCGTGTCGTCAATGAAGGTCCAGAAGGTGCTGAAGCTCGCTCTGCGATGTGCCGCCTCCATCAATGGATGTAAAAAACAACTTGGCAATCCTTACCCCATTCGGGGAGCCTGCAACGAGAGATCTGGTGGCGAAGATGGCGTCTGCAACGCCAAGAGAGCCCCGCAAGAAACGCGGCCCAGCGCACATCTCCAGCTCCAGTAGCACCACAATCGCTGGGAACTTGAGATCGAGTGCAGCTTGGCCAATGAGGACCCAGGATAACGAGTCGTAGAACTTCTCGAAGTCCAAAAGCAGGGTCGCCGCCGAGATGCCAAGAGCCACTGCGGATTCATCGAGCAACGCTCGCAAGAGACCCGCTCGAAGCGAGCTGCTGCCCGCCACTGCGGTGCCCCAGAAGTCAGAGAGCTCCTTAGTCCATGTAGACGTAACGCCTGCTCTCACGCGGGACCAAACCTTCGCCGTCTCTGGAAGTAGTCCAATGACCCTTTTCTCCTCCTTTGGGTTTAGGTAATAATGCTCAAATAGATGCCAGGATCTGAGCAGGCCAAACTCCATGTTCTTCAATGCTGTTGAGAAGCCTGCAGTAACCACACCGACCTTCAAGTGGAAGCCGTTGGATGTCCAGAGGTGTGATGGAGTCAACTCCGCAGGCCTTGGCGCCGAGAACCTTGAGAACATTGTCCACCTGTTCGACACTGACAGGATCTAGCTCCTCCTCGCGGCTCTGCGTGTGCAGGCGCTTGAACATGGCGAGGATGTCGGACTGGGAGTCGACTGGGTCGTGCCAGAGTCTCTCCCAGGTGGATCTGGTGTGTTCCATTCTGACAGTTGGGTCTCCAACGACGCGCCCATCCACTAAGGGGTCAGCAGAGACCGCCTTGGGTTCCTTCACCAGTGAGTGGAGCAGGCCCGGCTTAGATGTCTAAACTTCCTTGGCCCATCGGATGAAGGAATGCCGCCTCAAGGTCAAGCATCTTGCCTGAGAACGACAGGCCAGCTTCTCAGTTAAGTAGGCGAAATCGTCGCGCTCCATCTCGGTGGCGCTCGCGAAGGCGCGAGACCAAGAAATCCACCGCTGCTGATTAGCGGCGCCCTCTGAACCTGGACCAAAGAAGTCGGATGGGTCGACGCTGTTGGCGTCGTTGGTGTAGCGACCAAGGGCTGAGGTACAAATCGCTAGCTGGCGAGGATCCTTGCCATGGCGTAGGAGAGCCATGATTCTTTGAACCAAGGTGAGAACTGTTCCCCACCATTCTCCAGCTCCATCAGTCATGTGCACTCGCCCTGGAGTAGCTTTGGTCTGCATCCATCGCAAAGAAAATCCAGCTGCGCGTGGAACTCGCAGTCGAGGGTCGAGCTGATGATGAAGTGCGAAGGCCCGTTCCACTCCAGAGGACCACCGCGCGTGCTGCCTGGCGACGGCGCCAAGGCCGAGCACGTTGATCTGGCCCAACAACTCAGAATTGACCACGCTGCAACATTGAGAGCTGAGCCTCTCCTTGGAGGGCTGCTCTTCCCACAGGTCTGAAGGTATGTGAAAAGAGACCTGGGACTCAATATCCAAATTACTCTCTGATAGATGTAGTGCATCGTAATCTTCCAACAGATCGGGTGGTACGCGGGCCCGTTCTTGCTCTTGCCGTTGGGCTCGAAGTAGAGATCTCTTGCTGCTGGGGTCCGAGGCGAGCTTGGGTCTGGCAACCTTCGGAAACGGTTCAGGTAACAAAAGTTTCTGGTACCACCATCTGCGCGTGCCGTCGTGGACGTCAACCTGTAGGGCACAATGCGTCTTCCACGGAACCTGAGGCTGCGAACGAACTCGGTACCTGGAGGATGTTCCGTTCTTGGCCATGGCGAAATCAATGAGCGAGCCCTCTTGCCCTTTGTCGCACGTGGTGCTGACGTCAGCAGGCAGAAGGAGTGTGCCTCCTATTCTTTCAGGCCAGCCAGAGCCTTCCAAGGAAGTTGGGGAGATGTTCCAATCACCGATAACCAACCAAGGGTCTGCAAGACCATGAAGAAAGGAGGCTAACGCAACCAACACTCGGCGATTTCTGCCAGAAACTCCCAATCCTGGCCAAAGATAAACTGATACCAAGACCAGGTTGCCCGACGACATGTGCAAGATCATGGCGGCGAACCCGCGCATAGGATCAGGTTGGCGTGCAGCTTGTGCGTATTGCCGAATAGCCTGTAGTGACGTGGTGGCCAGATGCTTCTTGGCCATAACCCATTCGCCACCAGAAGAGCCTCCTCGTCCTGTTGGTGTGCTCCCTGCGGCGCAGACCTTCCACCCGTCTTTGTCAAGGTCCATCTCCGTCTTGGAGTGGAACGTGGCGGAGGTGACGTGAGTCTCCACCAGACAAAACACAGAGTAAGGGGCTGTGTTGACATATCGCTGCGCTTGAGGCCCCCACTCCGTGATGTTACCATAAAGGATCGAGAAATCATTCTCGTCGGTGGTGAGCTTGGAGGGGGCTGGAGCGGCCAAAGCCCGCGCTGCTGGTGCGCTGAGGTCAGCCCCAACGCAAGGAGGGGCGCTGCTGCAGGCAGCCTGGTCCGCACTAGCCTCAGGAGGGCTGGCGGTGACGCCTGGTGGCGAGGGGCCAACCTCCGCCTCGCACGGCAAGTCCTGGGGGAAACGTTCGATGACCTCCTCCAGCTCCAGCTCCTCGTACGGATCCAGCTCGGCGTCGTACAGGTGCGCCGCCGTACAGGAAGGGACAGAGGCCTGCGGTCCCGTAGATGCGCGAGGCGCAGCCCTCGGGGGAGGGCTGTCATTAAGGGCAGCATACGCCAGCCCGCCAAGCACACCCGTCAGCGAGGCTTGACCCGATGCGCCCGAAGAAGTGCGAGTAACCGAAATCCTCGCACTCGGGAATGGCGAAGGACCGCGCGACGCCGAACGCGACGAAGACGAACGTCTCGCCTGCGGTGTCTGTGACGCCGAGACTGGAGCCGCAGTCGGCGAGCTGCGCACCTCCAACGGTGCTGTAGTTGGCTCGCTTCCGAAGGCGCGCTCCTCATCCGCGTCGAGGAAGAACTCGACTGGGTAGGGCCAGGGGCGCCCGCCGTAACAGCATGCCGACGGAACTCGGCGCGGCGCCCCTAGCTCTGCGCTAGGCTGTGGACGGAGCCCCTGGTGCTGCAGGGGAGGGGGCGGCGCCAGGAGCGGCCTCTGCGGAGGGGGAGGCGGCCTCCTGCTGAGCATTAAGCTCGTCCTGGGCCGACTTGGCCTTGGCTCTGGCCGCAGCGCGCGTGGCCTCGGCCCCAGCAGGAGCTCCTGCTGCCGCAGCGGCGCCTGCGGGCGCAGCCCCACCAGTTGCAGCAGCAGCAGCGGGGCCAGCAGCAGACCCAGCCGCATCGCTGCCGTCCACGCGCCTGCGCTTGGCCTCCTCCCTGGCGCGAAGCTTCCGAGCCTCCTCCCGAAGCTCCAGGATGCGCTGCGCCGAGGGTCCAAGGACTTCCTGGACCTTGGTCTGGACGCTGTCGGCCAGCTCCTGCTTGATGCGCTCCCAATCGACGCGCGCCTGCTCGTCGAGCTCCAGGCCCGAGAGGTCGAACAGCGGCCCGTCCACGATCTGCAGCGAGCCCTCATCGACGAGCGTCGACAGGTTGATCGCCGAAGAAGAGGGTGGCGGCGTTGAAGGCGGCGCCGCTTTGGCCTTGACCTGCTTGGCACAGGCCGCCTCCCAGTCCTGCTGCGCCGCATGAGCGCTGGCGGCCGCCTCGTCCTCGGCGGCCTGGGCGTCGGCCAGCCACTGCTCGCTCTCCAAGACGCGGGCCGGGCAGGTCTCAAGCCATGCCAGCGCCCTCCTGCAAGCCACACCTTTGGCCCGCACTTCCTCCTCAAGGAGTGGCGCCTTCTGAGGGGCGCCCGCGCCTGCAGCGGCTGCCTGAGCCTCCTTCTTGGCCTGCACCGCCGCCTTGAGCTTGAGCAGCTCGTCGCAGTCCGAGCCGAGCTCCTTCTCGAAGAACTCAAACGGGTCATCAGGCTGGGCGGGCTGCTGCTGCTGCTGCTGCTGTCCCGAGCGGCCGCCATGAGGCACCCAGCCCGCCTGCTGATAGACCCAAGGCCGACGCTGGACGGCCTGGGCCTTCGGCGCGGGCCGGGGCGGAGGCGGTCCCTTGGCGCCCTTGCCTCCTGCCTGAGCCCAGGGAGGAGCCGCAGGGGCGTCGGCAGCAGACTCTGCCTCAGGAGGAGGCGTTGCGCCTGCCTGCGGCGGGCCCCAGACCCACTGGCCGCGGGGCCGCTTGTCCTCCGAGGGGCTCGGTACCAAGGCGCCGCCGCACTGGTAACACCAGTGGTTGTTCTTGAAGTTCCAGCGGAATCTGCAGGACGTGCAGGTGATGTACGTCGTCTTGGCCCCTGCCGCTGGAGCCAAGCGACCACCGCCGAAGCCTTTCCTGCCACCGTCTTGCCGCCGCCTCCCATGGCCGCTGCGAGAGAGGCTGCTCTCCCAGTGAAGGGGGCAGGCGAGGGACTGGGGCGGACCAGCCCTCGCGAAGAGGATGTCGGGCGCAAGCACCCTGGCACTGCCGCGGACTAGCGGTATCCAGTTCTGCCAATGCGGGCTCAGCCCGCAAGGAAGGCATCTTGAGCCAAAATGGCTACGGAGGAGGAGGAGGAGAGGAGGTAGGAGGAAGGAGCAGGAGAGGAGGAGCAGGAGGAGGAGGAGGAGGAGGAGGAGGAAGGAGAAATGAGGAGAGGAGGAGGAGGAGGAGGAGGAGGAGGAGGAGGAGAAAGGGGAGGAGGCTGAGGAGGAGCAGGAGGAGGGAGAGGTGGAGGAGGAGGAGGATGCTGAGGAGGAGGAGGAGAAGGAGGAGAAGGAGGAGGAGGAGAAGGAGGGAGGAGGAGGATGAGGAGGAGGAGATGAGGAGGAGAGATGAGGATGAGGAGGAGGAGGAGTGATAAGGAGGAGGAGGAGGAGGGAGGAGGAGGAGGAGGAGGAGGTTGGGTCAGGGGGGAGGAGGAGGAGGACAGAGGAGGGGAGGAGGAGGAGGAGGAGGACGGAGGAGGAGGAGGAGAGGAGGGAGGAGGAGGAGGGATGAGGAGGAGGAGGGAGGAGGAGATAGGAGGAGGTGGAGGAGGAGGAGGAGAGAGGAGGAGGAGGAGAGGGGGAGGAGGAGGAGGGAGGAGGAGGAGGAGGCGGAGGAGGAGAGGGAGGAGGAGGAGGAGGAGGAGAAGGAGGAGGAAGAGGAGGAAGAGGAGGAGGAGGAGGAGGAGCAGGAGGAGGAGGGGGGGAGGAGGAGGAAGGAGGAGGAGGAGGAGGAGGAGGGAGGAGGAGGAGGAGGAGGAGGAGGAGGAGGAGGAGAGGAGGGACCTCGGCGGGCCATGGGCCCAGCCGCATCTCGGCATCTTCGGCTCACTGGAAGGGGAAGCTTGGGAGCAGGAGATACAGCAGCTGGTTCCGGTTCCACGTCTTTTCACAGGGACCTTTGGGCCTGACTTGCCTTGGGATCGTCAGAAAGAACTCGTTCGGCACTTGGTAGATGCAGGGCCCCCACCGCAGCACGCACGCATAGGAGTTGAGAGCACTTGTGGTTTGACTCAGAGATATACGCACTTCAATTTAGCAGCTGAAGCGACCTGCGTGAGTCGACAAGGGCATTCATTCGGCCATCATCATAGAGGCTGGCACCCACAGCTGGAAACCACTCTGCATATACACAGAGGCAGCCCGCACAAAGCAGGCACGCGTGAACTGGGCTTCTGGAAGATGGCAGTGGCGCGCTTTCAGCAGGTGTTAAGTCTCTTGAGTGGCAAGAAGGAGTCCGAGGGCAGAACGAACCTGGTCCGCAAGGTAGTGGGCTGGCTGGCGAATGTGGAGTTTACCCCGTCCCGGCTTCCTCATGATGATGGTGATGTTCAAGGCTCTACCTGTACCCCCTTAAATTCCCGAGCAAGACGGACCCCTTGGAATTCCCGGTCACGTCGTTCGTTCGTTCATGATGATGATGCTCCTCAGCGCCCACTCGCTCCAGTAGCCCCAGCTCTCCCGGAGGAGGCCGAGGAAACACGGGCTGAGGAGGAGGCGGCTAAGGAGGAGGAGGAGGGCGAGGAGGTTGAGGAGGTTGAGGAGGAAGCTAAAGAGGTGGAGGAAGGTGATTTGCAGCTAATCCAGCAGGCTGTGCGCCTGCTCACCCACGATCCTTTCTCTGCCACGGCGAAGAAAGGGTGCAGGGAGGCCCTTATTGCGGCCAAGCGCATTCGGGATAAAGCTGATAAATCCGCCTTCCGGGAACAGCAGGCAGGTTTCATGAAGTGGCTGCGCGACAGCTTGCAGGGTGGTTCTCGCTGGGCGCACTGGCACACAACGCACTGGGGGCATCCTCCAGCAGAAGCGCAGCAGGAGCAGGATGAGGATGGGCAGCTCGAAGGAGGGATGCAGGCGGCAGTGCAGAGGAAGCAGGAGCGCTGGGAAGGTTTCTGGCAGGCATCCCCGGAGCGCCCCATGGAGCAACAGTGGTGGCAGGAGTTCAGAGAGGCAGCGGAGGCTGAGAGACGTGAGCTCCCCCCGCTGACCCTGGATTCTTTATCCACTATCTGTGGCAGCTTCAAGAAGCAGCTGGGCATGGGGGTGGATCAGTGGCACCCCTCACTCTGGAAATCTCTCCCGCCAGGGGCGCTGGAAGAAATTCTGGAGATTATCATTGGCATCGAAGAGGAGCTAGCGTGGCCAGCCCCCATGCTTGTAAATGAGATTGGTCTCCACCCCAAGCCGCCTCCACAAGGAGGGGACAGGCCAATTGCTCGCACGCAGACCCTGTACCGCGTGTGGGGGAGGCTACGGAAAGAGCCCGTGGTATCCTGGGAGGCTGCGAAGGCAGGCTTTTGGGATTGTGCCGTGCGTAATTCCAGTGCGTTGCGAGCCGGGCTCCTGCGGGCCCTCAAAGTTGAAATAGGTCGGTACATAGGCTTCGACTGGGCACAGGCCATGATAGACTGTGAGAAGTTCTACGACACGTTAAAGCCTTTCTTCATCTTCTATTACGGCCGTGCCTTAGGCTACCCATTAGCTATTATGTACTTGGGGATGTCAATGCATATGGCTGACCGTGTCATTACAGTGCAAGGTGCAGCTTCCGATTTTATCCAGATATCGACCTCGATATTGGCAGGCTGTGTTCAGAGTGTAGCGTGGAGTCGAGCGTATCTGCACGATATGCTTCGCGAAACACATGCCCGTTATCTTCCACGAGGGCTGATGCAGGAACCGCACCGAGGTCTTCGTCCACTGGAGGTTCAGACCTGGGTGGATGACACAGCCTTGCAGGTATTGGGGAATGCGCGGGATGTAGTCCGACAGTGCTCCGAAGCTCTGATCCTCCTATTCCGTCGCATGCAAGCACAAGAACTGAGGATTTCAGGTAAGACAGTTTTGTTAGCTAGCCAACCTAAGCTCGTTCAGCAGATTGCTGCCAATGTCCAGGCAGGTTGTGGCATCAACCTGAAATGTGTCACTGCCTCTCGCGACTTAGGAATCGATTTTTCGAGTAAGAGGCGTAGCACCGTCACGGTCCAGGGTCGGCTTAAGAAAGCCTCTGCTCGTGCTCGTCGCATAAAGGGTTTAATCAAAGCCAACCGCACGGCGAAACGCTTGGCCCGCACTGGTTTTAAACCCCAGGCCTCGTGGGGCCTGGCAGGGCAGGGAGCTGCCCCCACCACCCTTCTGAAGATCAGAAGCCAGATAGCCTCCATGAGCGGCGTGCAACGTCATGGAGGATGCGCCACGGTAGCGCTCCGTTTAGGGTTTACCCAGCTAGATGATCCATTAGTGTTTGGCCGCCTCGACTTGGTCAAGTCTTGGTTGGAAGTGGCGCCGCAAGTAGGCTGGGCCACGCCGTGCCTTTCCAATGCGTGGGCGTGCTGCCGGCGCGCCATAGCGAATGCTAAGTCTCCATGGTGTAAAGTGAAGGGCCCCATGGAGGCCTTGATGGCGGTGCTACTCCAACTTGGCTGGGATCCTGTGAGCCCGTACAAATGGCTCGACGATGCAGGACAGGTGTATTTTCTTGCCCCGGAGTTTTCCACCGACCAGCGCACCCCCTTTTACCTTGAGCCCGCTAGGGGCAGCCCCCAGGGATGGAGGCAGTGCGTTTTGGCGGAGGTGGAGGGGGCGCTGGAGCAGAAGGTGTGGGAGCAGCATGCGTCTCAGCATTTCTGTGGGGCAGGTTTAGAATTCGGGTGTGACCTCACTCCTCTCCGCCGCCACCTCGCGAAGTTGAGGTCTAAGGGGGAGGCCAGTTTGGCAGCCGTCCTCGAGATGGTGGCCACAGGCGCCCTATGGCCCGCCACGAGGCGCGCTCCCCAGGCCCCCGTCGGGTCTGAGGAGAGGCGTTGCCGGCGGTGTGGGCAGGAGGAGGAGGATCTTTTTCACCAGATGTGGAGCTGCCCGTGCAACCCCCCTCTCTCTCCTGAGGACCTCCCCCTTGCCCTGGAAGCCCGCGTAAAACATGCCGAGTTCCCATGTTTTTGGCTCCGCGGTTTGACTCCTGTTTTATGGGTCCACGACTTGGTCGATTCGTGGCCGGAGGGCCAGGCCAATTTTGAAGGAGCATTCGATGCAGGAGGGCGCGTGCCCTTAGGCGCTGATGATCGGGTCGGGTCGGACGGGAGTGGGGGGGATTGTACTGACGATAAGCGCCTCCGTCGTTGCGGATGGGGTTGCGCCATTGTCCAGGGAGGCCATGTGGTAGGCAAAGCGTACGGCACCCTCCCAGGACGGATCCAGACGGTTCCCCTAGCGGAGCTGGTCGGTATCACCGTAGCTTTGCAACGCACTAGTGGTGAATGTCATTTTGTGCTCGACTGCCAGAGTGTGATTGATGGGATTCGTCATGGACCCCAATGGAAGCACGAGGCTAATTCGGCTGCGTGGCTCGATTTCTGGGAGGCCTATGAAGGCCATCCAGGGCCGTGCCAATTTAAAAAGGTAAAGTCCCACCTCGAAGAAGGGGATGTGGGGGTCCACATTACCCGGGAAGATTTTACCGCCAACCAGGCCGCGGATGAGTGTGCAAGTGAAGGGGCGCGCATGGCCAGGCTCCCACAGCATATCATCCAGCAGGTAATCGACATAGATAATAAAGCAGTCCGCGTGCAGAGGCGCCTGACAGAAGTCGCTCTGCAAGTGGCTATCCAGACCCCATCCCTATACTCGGCCACCTCTAGAGCTGATCGTGTGGCCCGCAGTCGAGCGTCCAGGGCCCAGCGTCAATCGAACGTTGAGCAAGCACTGCAGGAGACCACACACAGCGTGATCGAGAAGGGGGGGTATAAATTGTGTATTGTCTGCCGCGGGCGCCCTACCAAAGAGTGTGGGACGCTGGAGTGGCTTGCCTTGCTTTGCCCAGGTCGGCCGCACCAGATCCATCAGAGCCACGATGTGTCTTGTACTCGTGAACTCTGGTGGTGTCGGAAGTGTGGGTCGTACAGCGCTGCTAAGGTAAGCGCAGGGTTGCAAGGCACCTGCCACCGCCCAACAGACTGGGGCAAGAAGGTGCTGTCCAAACTCATGGATGGCCGCCTCCCCCCAGGTCTGAAGGCCTGGCCAGACGAGCTTGGCAAGGGGCTGGGTGCAGGGTAGTTTCACGCGCGCGCGCCGTCCCTCCGCGTCATGTGCGGACTTGGGGACTTGGAGTGTGCGCCAGGAGGAGGAGGAGGAGGAGGAGGAGGAGGAGGAGGAGGAGGAGGAGGAGGAGGAGGAGAGGGAGGAGGAGGAGCAGCAGAGCAGGAGAAGGAGGAGGAGGAGGAGGACGAGGGGGAAGAGGAGGAGGGAGGAGGGAGGGGAGGAGGAGGAGGAACGGAGGAGAACGGATGATGATGATGATGAGGAGGAGGAGGAGGGGGACGAGGAGGAGGAGGAGGAGCAGGAGGAGGAGGAGAAGGAGAAGGAGGCGAGGAGGAGGAGGAGAAAGGAGGAGGAGGAGGAGGAGGAGGAGGAGGAGGAGGAGGAGAGGAGGAGAAAGGGGAGGAGGCTGAGGAGGAGCAGGAGGAGGAGGAAGTGGAGGAGGAGGAGGAGGAGGAGCAGCAGCAGAAGGGAAGAGGAGGGTTGGGAGGAGGGTTTGGATGAGGAGGGTTTGGAGGAGGGTTTGGAGGAGGAGGAGGAGATGGCTGCGAAGAGGGAAGAGGGTCGGGAGGAGGATTTGGAGGAGGAGGAGGAGGACGGAAGAGGAGGGTTGGGAGGAGGAGGAGGAGGAGAAGGAGGAGGAGAAGGAGGAGGAGGAGGAGAAGTAGGAGCAGGAGTAGGGGGACCAATGTAAACCCAACATTGAGCAAAGATGTCGGACTGAACGCTCCCTCCAAACTCCCTCTTCATAGATATCCACCTGGGGAAGTGCCCCGTTGGGAGACAACCGTTTGAAGATCCTGAAGCGTGCCAAAACACCATTCTCGGGACCTCAGCGCCACAAATCAAGTGACCGTTGCGTATTGACGATCCTGAAACGTGCCAGACCACAATTCCTGGGACTTCAACACCGCGAATCAATGTAATTGTTGCGCCTTGACAATCCAGAACCGCTCCCGAATTCAACTTCTGGTACGCTAGCCATGCGAATGCGTGAAACACTGCTAATGTTTAAACTTTTGGAAGCGGCCCGCCCTCAATCCGTGAAACTCTCGCGAATGGTTAAACTGAAAACGAATGTGCTCGGCGCTAAGATGAGAACCACATGATGGAAGCGGCCCGCCCTTCTGTGAAACTGCTGCACACTTCTGAACTTCAGGATCATAAACGGTGAGCAAGTCTCAGGCGAAACGACGGGCCCGCATGCTCGACCGGCCTCGGGGTGCGACAGGGAATATTCATTTATCCGGAAAAAGAACGGAAGGGGGGGGGACGGGGAGGATGAGGACGACGACGAGGAGAACACGAAGAGGAAGAGGAGTAGGAGGAGGAGGAGAATGAGAAGGAGGAGCAGGCGCGGGAGGAGGAGGGGGAGGACGACGAGGAGGGGGCAGAGAAGGCGAAAGAGGAGAGTAGAAGAAGCAGGAGAGGAGGACAGGCCGTGCCGACGCCCCAGGCGCAGCCAGGCGAGCGGTCTCCTCGACGGGTGCCGGTCGGCGGCGATCGTGGCGCAGCAGCGGCGTGGGCCAAGGGGGTGCTGGCGAAGGCCAGGTCGAGGGTCGAAGCTCGAAGGGCAAGGCTCGAGGTCGTCGGGCGCACCTCTGCCGCCTCGGGCCTCGGGTGGGGGCACCTCGTCGTCACGGCTGGATTTTTCCCGCAGCACCGCGGTCAGGACGCCTCCCGAGAGAAGGTCAGGGGGCTGATTCTTCAGTGCTGCTATGAATGAAAAAGGCAACAGGGCAACGACGGGGGGAGGAGAAGAAGGAGGAAAAAGAGGAGGAGGAGGAGGAGGAGGAGGAGGAGGAAGTGGGGTCCTATCCCTATTGCCGCTCCCCCCCGGTCGCACCAGGTAACTGCCCTACCTCCTGCCTTGTGTGGAGCTGGAGGGGGAGGAGGTAAGAGGAAGAGGGAGGGAGGGAGAGGAAGGAGGGAGACGAAGAGGAGGATGAGGAGGAGGATGAGGATGAAAGGCGAAGGAAAGGGAAGGAGGAGGGGGAGGAAAGGACGAGGATGGTGGATGCGGGGAAAGGAAGAGGGGAGAGAGCAGAAGGAGGAGGGAGGATTGGGAAGAGGAGAAGGGGGAGGAGGCAGTAGGAAGAGGAGGAGGAGGAAAAGGAGGAGGAGGAGGAGGAGGAGGAGATGAGAAGGACGAGGAAGAGGGGGAGGCGGAGGAGGAGGAGGAGGAGGAGGAGGAGGAGGAGGAGGAGGAGGAGGAGGAGGACCCATGTAAACCCAAGGCTCATCAACGATGTTGGAATACACCCTCCCTCCGAGATCCCTCTGCATAGGCCCCTACAAGGGGTCATTGCCTCTGAAGGTACTGCCCCGTTGGAGGACAAACGTGTGAACATCTTGAAGCGTGCCGAAACACCATTCTCAGGACTCCGACGCCACGAATTGACCTGACTGCTACGTCTTGGCGATCCTGAACCGTGCCAGAACACCAGTCCTCCTCTTGCCCCTCCATCTCCTGCTCCTGCTCCTGCTCCTGCTCCTGCTCCTGCTCCTGCTCCTGCTCCTGCTCCTGCTCCTGCTCCTGCTCCTGCTCCTCCTCGTCCTCGTCCTCCTCCTCCTCCTCCTCCTCCTCCTCCTCCTCCTTCTCCTCCTCCTGCTCCTGCTCCTGCTCCTGCTGCTCCTCCTCCTCCTCCTCCTCCTCCTCCTCCTCCTCCTCCTCCTCCTCCTCCTGCTCCTGCTCCTGCTCCTGAAGCTCTGCGCCGCGGCCCGGCAGACGGTCCGACAAGCCGCCGGCGGGGGAGGGGCCCCGCGAGAGCACCGGGGGGGCGGGGAGCGGCAGGGCGCGGGGGCGGCCGCCCCGTCGGAGCGCGCCGAGGGCCCAGGCGCAGGGAGGGGATGCTGGGAGGAGGGGAGGGAGGAGGGAAGGCGGAGGATGGGGGAGGAGGGAGGAGGGAAGGCGGAGGATGGGGAGAGCCGGGGAGGGGAGGGGCCGAGGAGGGGAGAGCCGAGCAGGGGAGGGAGGAGGAGGGGGGGGGGGAAGGCGAGGGGAGGGGGGAGGGAGGAGCGAGAGGAGAAAGGGCAGGGGGAGACGGGGTGAGTGGGGGGAGAAGGGGGAGGTGATAGGGCGAAGGAGGGGGGAGGGAGAGGCCGGGAGGGAAGGAGAGAAGACAGGGAGGAGGGGAGGGGGACGGAGGGAAGGTGGCGATGATGGTGAGGGAAAGAGGAGAGGGCGGGGAGGGACACGGGACAAAGGGGGCGACAACAACGGCAGCGGCAGCGATGGCGATGACGACACGGAGCCGCGCGCCACTGGCGGTGTCATGCACTGGCAGCTGCCACAGTTTGCGCGGCGCTCGTCGCCAATTGTGAGCCGCACCCTGGGCGACGTCGCGCGAGGCGCCGAGGGGGGCAAGAGGCAGGAGGGGGGGGGGCAGAGGACCCTCCTCCTCCTCCTCCTCCTCCTCCTCCTCCTCCTCCTCCTCCTCCTCCTCGTTTCTCCTCCTCCTCCTCCTCCTCTTCCTCCTTCTCCTCCTCGTTTCTCCTCCTCCTCCTCCTCCTCCTCCTTCTCCTCCTCCTTCTCCGCCACCTCGGAGGCGGGAGGAGGGGAAGTTGGAGACAGGAGGAGCAGGACCAGGAGCAGGAAGGGAGCGCCTCAGGACCCTCGCCACACAGACGAGTGCATCTGCTACATTCCTTTCGTGTCTGTGTGTGAATGTCCCCGGCGCGCATACGCTTGGCGGATGAACACACAAACAAAAGGGATGGCTACATCCTTGGGTGGATCCCAGTGCCATCAGCACCAGGATGGGGGAGAGGCGCACCCTCCCCCGTGCGAGAGGCAGGAGGCAGGAGGCAGGAGGGAGGAGGAGAAGAGAGAGAGAGAGAGGAAGAGGAGGCAGGAGGAGCAGGAGGCGCAGAAGGAGGCAGGAGGAGCAGAGGGCAGGAAGAGGCAGGATGGGGAGGCAGGAAGAGGCAGGAGGAGCAGCAGGAGGAGGCGGGAGGGACAGGACGGGGCGACCCCTGCCGGCGGAGGCTCCTCCCGGAGGCTCCCTGCCGGCAGAGCGCGGATGCTCGCGCGCGCCCTGCAGCCCCGGCCGCCAGCCGCCGGCCGCGGCTAGGCAGATGCGCCGGCTGCCTCGCGCGCGCGCGCCCCTGCCATCTGTCCCTCCTTCCTCCGCCCTCCCTCCATCCCCTCCTCCCTCCTCCCTCCCCTCCCCCTCCCCCCGCCGCCCTCCCTCCCCCCCCCATCCCTCCCCTCCGTGTGTGTGTGTGTGGGGGTAGATGGCCCGACACCTGAGGGCCGCAATTCCTGACACATCTCGGCCAGAGGCCGCAGCCAGGTGGCCAGATGCATCCGTCAGGCTGCCGTCCGGATGCATCCGTCAGAATGTTCCAGGATGCGTCCTCTGGAACGGTCTGAGCACACTTTCTGGCTGAGCGTTTCCAGAGCATTTCATCTGAGCACGCAGTAAAATAGAACCTAGGGATCATAGATGTTGAAGCGGCTGTGGACACATGTACTGCAAAGGAGCCAAGAGGTGGGACCCGTTCTCTGGTCACCTGGGCTTCCCCTCGTGCTCTATATATGCGCAGCGGTGACCCCTAACTGCAAGAGGGCGACGCGGGACTGACACAGAGGAGCGAGAATAGAGCGTGGAGTGATGAGCGGCCCCGCCCCTTGCGTCCCGGTTACCACAGACAGCGTTCCTTCACCGGTTTGGCTGAAGACACGAAAAACAAATTCTTTCTTACCCCCCCCTCATGCCTCAGCATCGGAACCACGGGGGCGGGAGGAGCGTCGGCTCTTGGGAGAGATTCTGTGAGAGGCTCCTGAAGGCCGCCTTGGGCCTCCCGGAAAGGGCCCGACTTGTCCCGCCAGTGCCTCGAGAGCTTAGTGGGCCCTGGAAACGACAGGGCCGTTTTGTTACGGGTTCCGTTTTGCCGTTTTTTTCCTGGTTCCGACGCCGTTTTTGTTACCGGTTCCGTCGCCGTTGTTTGACCGGTTCCGGCTCTGGTCCCAGTCCTGGAGCCGTTTTTTTGCCGTTTCCGGTCGCCGTTTTTTTGCCGTTTCCATTTTCAAGGGACATTTTTTTTGGAAACGGTGAAAAAACGGCCCTGCCGTTTCCGGGGCCCACAAAGCTCGAGAGGTGGTTGTGCTGGCCCTGGGAGACATCGTTGAGTCGGACGTTCTGTCTGAGATCAGCGACGACTGAACGATGAAAGATCAAATTGTGCACGCACTCCGCGCACCCGCTGGTGGACCAGCATCCGCTGGTACCCACAAGCCCTCCCCTCCCCGCCCCTCTCTCCCTTCGCTCCTCCCTTCATCCCTCCTCCCCCCTCCCCAGAAAAGGCCCGGGGCTCGAGGCGGGGATTTGCCTACATCCGCCGCCTGGGAACCGACGTCCTGGCGCCCCAGCGGGCGGCGGATATGGATATGTATTTTGGCCCCCGGAGGCCCGAATATGTCCATACCCGCCGCCTGCCGAGGTCCCCGAAGATTGATCCTCCAAGCGGTGGTCATTGTATAAGTGCCCGCCTCGGCCGGGGGCACCCGAGAGAGGGCCCCATCCCCGTCACCTAGGGGGACCCACGGGCGTTGGGGTTATGGTCCCGGGATCCCTGCGGCAGGGGTTCGTGTCGCGTCGACTTCGGCGCTGGTTTCTGCCTTCCAAATTGAGCGCCAGCGGCTGGGTCGCCGCCAGTCGACACGACGCGAACCTACCGAAGCCACGAGAAACGCCCTCCTCGCTCGATTCCCCCTGCGAGGCGGAGGCGCGTGCAGCGGGGCGGCCATCCCCCTGCGGGGCGTAGCCGATCACAGAAAGCTCCACGGAAGCTCGCTGCATCCCTCTCTGCGGCCACCCTTCCCTCCCTCGCGTCCTCCCTCCCTCCCTTCCTCCCTCCCTCCCTCCATCCACTTCCTCAGCCCTCCTCCTCCTCCTCCTCCTCCTCCTCCTCCTCCTCCTCCTCCTCCTCCATTCTGCCTTGGAGAGAACGGCAGGTTCAGGTCAAGCCTAGCTTCCTCACCCCTCCTCCTCCTCCTCCTCCTCCTCCTCCTCCCTCCTCCTTCCTCCTCCTCCTCCGCCTCATCCTCCTCTCCTCCTTCCCTCCCCTTCCTCTCTGTTCGTCCCTCAGTCCCGCCACCCCCAGGCTCAAACGGGACGGTGGTAGGAGGAGGGAGGAGGAGGAGGAGGAGGAGGAGGAGGAGGAGGGAGGAGGAGGAGGTGGAGGAGGAGAGGAGGAGGAGGAGGAGGAGAGAGAAGGGAGGAGGATGAGGAGGAGGAGGAGGAGGAGGAGGCGGAGGAGGAGGAGGAGGAGGAGGAGGAGGAGGAGGAGGAGTCAGGGAGCGTGGAGGAGCGAGTAGGAGGAGGGAGGAGGGAGGAGGGGAGGGAAGCGGGAGGAGGATGAGGAGGGGGCGGAGGGGGCGGAGGAGGAGGAGGAGGAGAGGAGAGGAGGAGGGGAGGAGGGGAGGAGGAGACGAGCGGAAGGAGGAGGAGGAGGAGGAGGAGGAGTAGGAGGAGAGGAGGAGGAGGAGGACAGGAGAATGAGGAGAGGGAGGAGTAGAAGGAGGAGGAAGGAGGTGGAAAGAGGAGAGAAGAGGCGGAGGAGGAGGCAGGAGGAGGAGGACGAGGAGGAGGGGGAGTGGAAAAGCGGAGGAGTGGGCGGGGGGGAGGAGGGGGCGGAGGAGGAGGAGGACGAGGGAGGCGGAGGAGGAGGAAGATGAGGAGGAGGAGAAGGAGAAGGAGGAGGAGGAGTAGGAGGAGGAGGAGGAGGAGGAGGAGGAGGAGGAGCTGAGGGTCCCAGAACGGGGGGGTGGCAGACCGCGCGGCGGCCCTGACATCCCCCCAAAGATTCCATCGCGCGGTATGTCGCCGCACAGTTTTGGGGGCCTTGGAGCCACCAGTCGCCCGTGACGTCCTCGGAGAACGACCGCGGCCCCCACAGCGTGCGCTCACCCCGATCCCGCGTGGCACGTAAGTGTCTGCGTGGCGCCGACCGTGTCGACATACTCGACGCTGGTGATATGCTCCTTTCCAAGCTCGCGGGCCCATTTGCACCTTTGGGGAACCATAGGGTTCCGACGCCGCCACGTTCTGCCTGGACCCACTCCTCGGGCGCGTGCTGACCAGGTGTTCGGAGCGAATCCAGCGGTGGCCACGAGGGCCTGCCAGGAGGGCCAAAACAAGCGAAATCCTCCTCTGCACGGTGTGGTTACCGCACCGTTCGGGGGCCCCCGTCGTCGGACGATGCCATGGGCGCTGTGCCGTGGCCAGTGCGTGGGATGGCACCCCTCCCCGTGGGAGGCGAGCTGTCGAACGTGAAGCGAGGCCGCTGGCAAGAAGGCGTACGCGAAAGAGGGCTTGCCTACCCCTCCGGGGGGCTCTCATCTTCTGGTCCTCCTCGAGCTCCGCCTGTCGCCGCACTTCGCGACGCCAGGGGGCCACCGACCCAAACCCCCGACGTCCATGACTTTGTCATGACGTCGACTCCCAGGGGTATCGACCCATTCTCCATGGGACCGGCCTCTCCTCCCGAGGTCGCTTTTGACGGCCCCGAAGCCCGGTTGGGGCCGTGCCGGCCCAGGTGACGGAAAGAGCGAGGTACGAGTGATGACGTTGAGTGGGGGCGAACCCTTCCAGGGAGGGGCCCAGGGCTCCCAGAGCCCGGAAAAACCGGAACGCCTTCCGCCGTGATTTTGCTCGTAGGGGGTCCGGGGAGGGAGGAGGGCGGCGAGACGACGCCGGAGGAGGCCAGGCGGCGGCGGCGCGCGGAGGGACGACGACGACGACGACGACGACGACGACGACGACGACGACGACGACGACGACGACGACGACGACGACGACGACGACGGAGGGCGGCAGCGGCGGCAGCGGCGACGACGACGACAACGAAGAAGGAGAGAAAGGAGGAGGAGGAGGAGGATGAGGAGGAGGGCAAAGAGGAGGAGGAGGAGGAGGAGGAGGAGGAGGAGGAGCACGGAGGAGCACAGAGGAGCAACGATGATGAGGATCCCGTGCGTGCGGGGCCACCTGCGCGGCGGCGGCGGCGGCAGGGCGACGGAGGAGCCTTCAGCAGGGCGACCACCTCGGCCTGCAGTGCGGCGCGCGCGGTGCGGCGGCCACGCGCGCGCGGCGCGCGGCCGCGGTAGTGCGGAGACCCACGCCTCCGGCCAGCCTCCTCGTCCTCCTCCTCGTCCTCCATCCTCCATCCTCCATCCTCCTCCTCCCATCCATCCTCCATCCTCCTCCTTCCTCCTCCTCCTCTCCTCCATCCTCCTCCTCCTGCCTTCGGCATGCGGTGCCCTCCTATTCCTCTCCTATTCCTCCTCCTCCTCGATCCTCAATCCTCCGCTACCGCTCCTCCTGATCATCCTGCCCTCCTCGCTCCTCGCCTCCTGCTCCTGCTCCTCGCGTCCTCGCTCCTAGCTCTCTTCCTCCTCCTTACTCCTCATCCTCCTCCTCCTCCTCCTCCTCCTCCTCCTCCTCCCCCACTCCTTTTCCTTATGAATAACTGCTCCCTGTAGCCCCCCGAAGCTGGTCGAAAGGGCGGGCCGCGCGTTTCGCGTGAGAGTTCATCACAATTTATGGCCCTGAAACTCAAAGATTGGCAACCGTTTCACGAAGTGAGTGCGGGTTGTTTTCAACATGTGGCTCTCGCCTTGGGGTCGCGCACACTCTTTGTAAACAGTGTCAAGAATTTCACGGGTTGACGGCGGGCCATTTTCAAACTGCGTCTCTGGCTTTAGCGCCGCGCACGTTCGTCTTACACATGTGCAGAGTTTGGCGGGTTGACGGGAAGCGGTTTTCAAAATGTGGCTCTCGCCTTAGGGCCGCGCACATTCGTTTTCAACAGTTGCAAGAGCTTCACAGATTGAGGTCGGGTTGTGCAAAAGATGTGGCTATCGCTCGCCTTAGCGCCGCGCACATTCGCCGCAACAACTTGCAAGAGTGCCATGGATTGAGGGCGGCTCCCGTTCAACATGTGGTTCTCGCCTTAGCGCACTTTTCTTTAAAATATTCGAGAGGTTCACGGGCTCCCATGGCCAACGTACCAGAAACTGTGATTTGAAACGGTTCAGGGCTGTCAGGGCGCAACAGTTACGTTGACTCGCGGTGCTGAAGTCCGAGGAATGGTGTTCTGTGAAGACGCAACAGGAATGTTGAGCCGTGGCGTTTGAGTCCCGAGAATGGTGCTTCGGCACGCTTCAGGATCTTCGAACGGTTGTCTCCCAACGGGGCGCTTCCCTCAGTGGCAATGAATCCTTGTAGGGGCATATGGGGGGGGAGCTTGGAGGGACGGTTAATACAATATCGTTGATGAGTCTTGGGTTTGCACTGGTCCTCCTCCTCCTCCTCCTCTTCCTCCTCCTCCCCCTCCTCCCATTCCTCTTCCTCTGCCTCCTCCTCCTCTTTCTCCTCCTCCTCCTCGCCTCCTCCTCCCCCTCTGCTTCCTCCTCCACCTCGCCTCCTCCTCTCCCTCGTATTCCTGCTCATTTGTCCTCCTCATCCCCCCCGCCCCTCTCCCCTTACACTCTTGGTAGCGCCAATCACGGCAAGCAGCAGGCAACCACCAGCCAGCACCAGGCTGCTGGCAGTCAGCGTTGCGCATCTGACGGCATGCCAGCGGCGGCCACTGGCGATCTCAGCTTCGGAAAAGCATCCCCCATCCCCCATCCCCCCTCCGCCCCATCATTCCTCCTCCTCATCCTCCTCCTCCTCCGCCTCCCCATCCTCCTCCTCCTCCTCCTCCTCCTCCTCCTCCTCCTCCTGCTCCTCCTGCTCCTCCTGCTCCTCCTCCTCCTGCTCCTCCTGCTCCTCCACCTCCTCCTCCTCCTCCTCCTCCTCCTCTTCCTCCTCTTCTTCGTCTTCGTCTTCTTCTTCGTCTTCTTCTTATATCATCCGTAAGGGCTTCGCCCCCTGCCGCCGGCTCCCCTCTCTTAGAATGGGATTTGCCAGAACTGCGTTGGGATGTCCGGACGCTGACGTGAAGCAATGTCGGGACTTCACGCGAGGGCCAATATTAATTTACGATGGTTTATGGCTTCGGTGGCGCGAATATGGGGTAATTTGCGATAGTGTATGGCTTCGGAGACGCGAACATTGCATAAGTTACGAAGGTTTGTGGCCTCGGGGACGCAACTATTGCGTAATGTACAACAGATGTATGGCCTCGGGGGAGCAAACATGGTGTAATTTACAACGATGTATGCCCTCGGGGACGCGAATCTTTGTGCGAAGGTTTGTGACCTCGGGGACGCAAGCATGGTGTAATTTACCAACGTTTACGGCCCTGGGGACGCGACCATTGCACAAGTTTCAATAGTTTATGGCTTCGGGGGCGCGAATATGGTGTAATTTACGAAAGCGCATTGCTTCGGGGACGCGACTGTGGAGTACTTTACCAGGGATTGTGGCCTCGGGGACGCACGCACCGCGTAATTTGAAAAGTTTTTTTTTGTTGCCAGCCCATGCTGACGCGCTGACGGCCGCGCGGCGGGGACAGCAAACGGCCCGCAGGGGGTCCAAAACCGACGGGCTCGCGGACGCGAATGTTGCATACCTTACGAACGTTTATGGCCTCGGGGACGCGAACACGGAGTAATCTACTTGGGACTACGGCCTCGGGGACGCGAATCCCACCTATTTTTGCGTGTCCAGCGCCCGCCCAGGAGTCCTGAGAACCCTCCCAGGGCGTGGTAAAACACCCCGTTTGGGGCTCCCACCCCTTGCGAGGACAGCAGCAGTTAACAGTAAGGAAACCGAGCACCTGACTGTAACGGTGGAAACTGGAAACTGCAACTGGAACATGGAGCTGCAATCTTCACCCTCGCAGCCTGGTGGCCCCGCAAGGGGGCCGGCGGAGTAGTATTATTATTGTATCATTCCGACGCTTCTTCTCCTTATTATTCTTCTCAGTATTATATTTTTTCTTAGTATGCCTATTTCTATTCGTAGTATTCGTATTAGTCTTAGCCTTCGTATTGCTATCATTATTCCTCCTCCTCCTCCTCCTCCTCCTCCTCCTCCTCCTCCTCCCCGTCCCCCTCCCCGTCCTCCGCTTCCTCCAGGTCCTTCTCCTTTTTCGTCATTCTCCCCCTGCTCCTCCTCTTCATCCTCAACCTCCTCCTCCTCCTCCTCCTGCTCCTCCTCCTCCTCCTCCTGCTGTACCTCCTCCACCCCCTCCTCCTGCTCCTCCTCCTCCTCCTGCTGTTTCCCTTCCTCCCCCTCCAATGTCTTCTCCTCCTTCTGATTCTCCTCCTCCTCCTGCTCCTCCTCCCTCGCCTCCTCCTCCTCCTTCTCCTCCTCCTCCTCCTCTTCCTCCTGCTGCTGCTCCTCCTCACTCTCCTCCCTCCTCCTTACTCCTCCTCCCTCCTCGCATGTTCCCTCCTCGTCATCATTCCACCTGCCTCGTCTTCCTCCCCAATCATCCCCTCCCCACCTCCTCCTCTTTCCTCCTCTCCTCCTCCTCCTCCTCCTCCTTCCTCATCATCTCATCATCAATTTTCATCATCATCATCCTCATCATCATAGCCATCAGCATCATCCCACTCACAACCATCATCACCACCACCACACACTCATCATTATCATAATCAGCTCATCATCTATCATCATTATAATCATACATCATCATTATCAACATCATCACTCATCACCTCATACATCATCATCAGCATCAACATCATCATCATCATCATCTCATCATCTCATCATCATCATCAACAACAACAACATCATCATCATCATCATCATCACCATCATCATCATCATCATCATCATCATAATCATCATCATCATCATCATCATCATCATCATCATCATCATCATCATCATCATCATCATCATCATCATCACCACCACCACCACCACCACCACCACCATATCATCATCATCATCATCATCCACCATCTCGTCATATAAATCATCAGCACGTTGTCGCCTATGCATCATCATCGATTCATGATTCTCCTGCCCCTACTCCGCCTCCTCCTCCTCCTTATCCTCCTCCTCCTCCTCCTCCTCCCCCCCCATCCCTTGCCCGTCCCCCCTCCCCCCCCTCCCTCCCCATCCCTCCCCTCGCGCCGCGAAGGGACGAAGGAGGAAGCGGAGGATGGCCTCTCGCTCGGCCTCTCCCGAGCGGCCCTCGCGCGCGGGCCTGGTTCTTGTCCACGGCGACCCCGAGGGGCGTCCTGCCCGCGGAGGACCCCCCAGGGCGCGCGCGCGCAGGCGCAGGAGAGGCGGACGAGGCGGGCCAGGTGGCGGCGGGCGCTGAGGCCGCAGGGATCTGAGGAGGCCGAGGGCGAGGAGGAGCCAGAACAGGCCGAGGAGGAGGAGGAGGAGGAGGAGGCCGAGGGCGAAGGGGAAGAGGCCGCGGATGATGATGAGGAGGAGAAGGAGGAGGAGCAGCAGCAACAGCAGGAGGAGGAGGAGGCCAGCCCAAGGGAAAAAAGCGCCGAGGAGGAGGAGGAGGAGGAGGAGGAGGATGAGGAGGAGGAGCAGCAGCAGGAAGAGGAGGAGAAGGAGGAGGAGGAGGAGGAGCAGGAAAAGGAGGAGGAGGAAGAAGAGGAGGAGGAGGAGGAGGAGGCGAAGGGCGAGGAGAGGAGAACGAGGAGGAGGCGAGGAGCAAGAGGAGGCGAGGAGCAACAGGAGCCACGGCGGCGGAGGCCAGCCCCAAGGAAGAGAGCGCCCAGGAAGAGAATGAAAAGGAGGAGACAGAGGGCGAGGAGGAGCAGCGGAGGAGGGCGACGACGCGGCGGAGGCGGAGACGGAGGCGCCGGCGTGGCGCGCAGGAGCAAAAGGACACGAGAGGAGGAGGACGCGAACAGGCGGAGGCCAGGGAGCAGATGAGGCGACGAGGGCGCCAGAGGACGAAGACGGCGATCAGGCGTGGCGGAGGTGGAGGAGGGCGCGGAGGAGCCAGAGGAGAACACGCCGCCCTGAGAGACCCGCGCGCCCTCCCCGAACGGAAGAGGGCAGGATTTGCGGAGGGCCCGTGGAGGACTCCTCCGCGGTTTCGTCTGGGTTTCTTCCAGAGCCATCTTGGGAGGCGAAGTCCCTCGGCGCACCCTGGTGGCTGTTTGCCGCAGTCGCCAGGGTGCGCGGACGCTTCGTCCCCCCTGTACGCGGAGCGCCCGGTTGGACTCGCGGCCAGAGGAGGAGGAGGAGGAGGAGGAAGAGGAGGAGGAGGAGGAGGAGGAGGAGGAGGAGGAGGAGGAGGAGGAGGAGGGTAGGACGAGGGAGGAAGGGAGGAGGAAAGAGGGAGGCAGAAGGAAGGGAGGAGGAAGGAGGGAGGAAGGAGCAAGGAGGGGGAGGGAGGGAGGGAGGGAGGGAGGAGGAAGGGCGGGAGGAGGGAGGCGAAGCAGGAAGGAGGACGGGGAGCAGGAGGGAGCAGGAGGCAGGGAGGAGCCCCAGTGGCATCCAGAAGCCCAAGCTCGAGGCCCCGCACCCGCGCGCTGCGGGGCGGGGCCGCGAAGCGGCGACAGGCGGGCGGGCTGGGCGGTCCTGTCTGACCTGTCCCGCACGTCCAGCGGAGCCTGCGCGCATGGGGGGCGGGCCGAGCCCCCTCGACCTCCTCGCCATCCTCGCCCTCCTGGTCCTCCTTCGCCTCCTCCGCCTCCTCCTCCTCCTCGTTGTCGTTGTCCTCGTCCTCGTCATCCTTCTCCTCCTCCTCCTCCTCCTCCTCCTCTTCCTCCCCCTCCTCATCATCATCAGCAGCATCATCATCATCATCATCATCATCATCATCATCATCATCATCAGCATCAGCATCAGCATCAGCATCATCACCATCACCATCATCATCATCATCACCACCACCACCATCATCATCATCATCATCATCATCATCATCATCATCATCATCATCATAATCATCATCATCATCATCAGCATCAGCATCAGCATCAGCATCAGCATCATCGACTTCATCATCATCCTCAGCAGCATCATCATCATCATCATCAGTGTCACTACCACTACACTATAGTCATCGTCATCACCATCATCATCACCACCATCATCATCAGCGTCATCATGAGCAGCAGCACCATCAGCAGCAGCATCATCATCACCAGCAGCACCACCATCATCAGACTTCAGCATCATCAGCAGCAGCATCAGCAGCATCGCCATGATCATCATCCGGACCACCATCATCATCATCATCATCATCATCATCATCATCATCATCATCATCATCATCATCATCCTCATCCTCATCCTCATCCTCATCATCATCATCATGATCAGCATCATCATCATGATCATCATCATCAACATCACCAGCATCATCATCACCATCAACCACATCAGCATCACCATCATCATCATCATCAGCATCATCATCCGCAGCAACATGATCATCATCCTCGTCATCATCACAACCATCATCACCTTACCAGCATTAGGATCAGCATCAGCATCAGCATCATCGACATCATGAGCAACATCATCATTGTCAGTATCATCAGCAGAAGCAGTATCATCACCACCATCATCATCATCATCATCATCATCATGATCATCATCATCATCATCAGCAGCATCATCATCATCAACTTCACCACCATCATCATCGTCATCGTCACCAGCATCATCATCATCAGCAGCACCATCATCATCACCATCATCATCATCAGCATCATCATCACCATCGTTAGCAACATCATCATCGTCATCAACGTCGTCATCGTCATCAGTCTCATCCGCATCATCACCATCATCATCAACAGCATCGTCATCATAAGCAACATCATCCTCTTCATTAGTATCATCCTAACCCTCTTCACCCTACCCCTCCTCCTCATCATCATCAGCACCAGCAGCATCATTTACAGCAACCTCATCATCACCACCATATCATCATCATCACCAGCATCATCAGCATCAGCATCATCATCATCACCACCACCATCATCAGCATCGTCCTCATGATCATCATCATCATCATCATCAGCATCATCATCGTCCTCATAAACCTCATCATCGACATCATCAGTACCAATCATAACCATCATCAGCATACTCCTCTTCATATTCCTCTTCCTTAGCATCGTCATCATCAGCAGCATCATTCCCAACAACATCTTCATCACCACCACATCATCATCAGCAGCAGCATCAGCATCAGCATCATAATCATCATCACCACCACCATCATCATCATCATCATCAGCATCATCATCATTAGCATCATCATAATCATCATCAGCATCGTCATCCTCGCCCTCCTCGCCCTCCTCGTCCTCCCACTCCTCGTCTTCGCCTTTGTCATCCTTCTTTCTATCCTTCTCCTCCTCCTTGCTATCCCCAACCGTACTCTCATCATTGACGTCGTCGTCGTCGACGTCGTCGTCGTTTTCGTCGTCGTCGTCATCGCCATCCTCTTCCTTCTGGAATTGTGTTGTGTTCTCTTCTGACGCTTGTTCTGCTGCTGCAGCTGCTGCTGCTGCTGCTCCCCCTCCTCCTGATGGCCCCGTCTCCGCCACCTCCTCCTGATCCTTCGTCGTCGTCCTGATTGCCACCATTACTATAACTACTATGGTTTCTCCTTGTTTTCTCTACATGAGGCGAACTCTAGGTGCGTGGCATGTAGCGTTCGTCCTCCTCTCCCCTCCATCTCCACCTCCTCCTCCTCCTCCTTCTCTTTCTCCTCCACCTCCTTCTCCTCCTCCTCCCTTCCTCCTCCCTCGCCACCTCCCTCAGCCTCCGCCTCCCGTCCTCCCCGTTAGTCCTCCTCCTCCTACCTCCCATCCTCCTCCTCCGCCTCCTCCTCCCTTCTCCTCCTCCTCCTCCCTTCCTCTCGTCCTCCTCTTCCTCCTCCTCCTCCTCCTCCTCCTCCTCCATCTCCTCCGCCTCGTCTTCCCGCTCGTCCTCGGCGCGCTGGCGGCAGCAACGACGCGCACTGGGCCCCGGCGGGGGATCTCCCGCGCCCTCTCCCTACCTCCTCTCTCCTCCTCTCTCATCCTCATCCTCCTCCTCCTTCTCCTCCTGTTCTTCCTCCTCCTCCTTCCCCTCATCCTCCTTCCATCCTTTAAACGCTTCAACGACATAACGGTGGTTGACATGCGCTGCAGATGCAGCACTGCAGTGAATCACGCGCAATGAAGACAACACAGACAGACAAGTAGGAGGAAAGAAGGCGGGCCCTCCTCCTCCTCCATCCCTTTTACTCACAAACAACTCCTCCCCGCCGCACCCCCGAACGTGCCAGAA
Organism: Prorocentrum cordatum; assembly: GCA_963575745.1. NCBI lineage: Eukaryota > Dinophyceae > Prorocentrales > Prorocentraceae > Prorocentrum > Prorocentrum cordatum. The sequence goes on along the minus strand of CAUYUJ010019330.1, from coordinate 19,496 downwards.
GAGCGGGCCAGGCGTTTCGCATGAGACGTCCAGACCACTTGCGATCCTGGAGCTTGACATGTACAATCGTTTCAAACATGGAGGGCGGGCGGTTTTCAAAATAAGTCTCCCCATTGAAGAAATGCAGCAGTTTCAAAGATGGAGCGCGGGTCGTTGTCAAAACGTGACTCCCACCTCGGCGCCGCACACACTCGCCTTAAACTTCAAACAGTTCAAGGATTCGTACGACTGGAGTGCTAGGAATTTTGTTCAGGCGCGGTTTGGGATTGCCAGGACGCAGCAGTCACATTTATCCGTAACGTTGAAAGTACCAGGAATTGCGTTCTGGCACGGTTTAGGGCTGCCAAGACGCAACAGCCACGTTGATTCGAGGCGTGCAAGTCATAGGAACTGCGGTTTGGCAATATTGAGGATTATCAGACCGTTATCTTCTGATGGGGCACTTCCCGCAGTGAAAACACATTATTGTTGGACCTACGGGCAGGGAATTTCGAGAGATGGTTTGTTGCAACATCGTTGATGCGTTGGGTTTGGACGGGTCCTCCTCGTCCTTCTGCTCTTCCTCCTCCTCCTCCTCCTCCTCCTCCTCCTCTACCTTCTCCTCCTCCTGCTCCCGCCGCCTCCCAGCCTCCTATCCCCTTCTCCCGCTGCCCTCCTCCTGCTTCCCCTTCCCACTCCCGCTGCGTCCCCCCTCCCTCTGCCCTCCCTCCTCGCTCCCTCCCTCCTTCCCTCCCGCTCGGGGCCTTCGCGGCGATCAGCATCCTCACCACCTGCGCCGCCCGGGGGCGCCCGCGGGGGAGGGGGCCAAGAGGAGCGCCGCCCCCCCGCCCCCCCGGGGGGAGAGGAGCTCCCTGGGAAGCGGGAAGGAGCGAAAGCGCAGTCCAGCACGAGGATGAAGCCCCACCTCCTCCTCCTCCTCCTCCTCCTCCTCCTCCTCCTCTCCTCATCCTCCTTCTCTCCGCCCCTCCTCCCCCTCCCCTCTCCTCCTCTCCTCCTTCCTCCTCCTCCTCTACCTCGCCTCGTCCTCTTCTCTTCTTCTCTTCCGCCTCCTCCTCTTCATCATCCTCTCCTCATCCTCATCCTCATCCTCATCCTCATCAGCATCAGCATCAGCATCAGCATCAGCATCGCATCTAGCATCAGCATCAGCATCCGCATCAGCCATCATCTCATCCTCCGCATCCTCATCTCCTCATCCTCATCCTCATCCTCATCTCATCTTCAACCTCACCCTATCCTCATCCTCATCCTCATCCTCATCCTCATCCTCATCCTCATCCGCTCATCCTCCTCTTCATCCTCATCCTCATCCTCATCCTCCTCCTCATCATCATCATCATCATCCTCATCCGCATCATCCTATCATCCTCATCATCCTCATCATCCTCATCATCGCATCATCCTCATCGTCCACCTCATCCTCATCATCCTCATCCTCATCCTCATCATCACCATCACCATCAACATCACATCATCTCATCCTCATCCTCATCCTCATCCTCATCCTCATCCTCATCATCATCGTCATCGTCATCTCATCATCATCATCATCATCATCAGCATCTCTCATCATCATCTCATCATCATCATCATCATCATCATCATCATCATCCTTGTCCTCCTTGTCCTCCTGTTCCTCCTGTTCCTCCTTTTCCTTCTCCCCCTCCTCCCCCCCTCCTCAGCCTCCTCTTCCTCCTCCTCCTCCTCCTCCTGGTCCTCCTCCTCCTCCTCCTCCTGTTCCTCCTGCTCCTCCTCGTCCTCCTCCTGCTCCTGCTCCTCCTCCTTCTCCTCCTCCTCCTCCTCCTCTTGCCTCTGGCCTGCCCTGGGGGAAAGGTCCATTGAGGCACCCCGCTCAGAAAGGAAAGTGAAAGATCCTGGCCACGCCGTCGTTCTGAGCCGGGGTGCGTGCGCCTGGACGCGTGCTGCCAGGCGCGGGTCTCCCCCTCCCCGGCCCGACCTGCCGCTCCCTGGCTGCGGCCTTGCGGTCTCCGCGGGCGCGGGCGTCTCCGTCGGGTGGGCGCTCTTCGCGCCGGCGACACCATGCAGCGCGTCATCTGTTTTTCGCGTCTCGTGCATGAGACGTGTGACGGAACTCGTGCGTTAGGGCGCGGGCACTGCCTTACGGCCCGCGCAACGATAGGCTGCGAACCCCGCAAGCGTGTTCGCACAACTTCGTAGCACGACAACTTCTCTGCTTCTCGCTCTGCGAGCACAGATTTGAAATTTCACCCTGACGTACATCCTCCAGCACCACTTCATGTTGAACCAAGTCTGGATCACATCAGGCATGCAACTTGTTCACGGACCCTTTAGCAAATTCACCACCTTCAAGAGGTACTCCGTGAGAGACGCATCCTGCCTTTGCAAAGCTTGCGTCGCACAGAAGGTCATTGGATCATTTCCCAGAAGGAAAATCATTGTAACCGTTGGAAGCTTGTCCAAGGATGCGCGTGGCGCTACGGCGAGGGCCACATCTTGAAAACGACAAGCCTTCCATCCTTGTAAATGCTGGAGTTGTTTAGCTCCAGTGTTGTATTACTCGAAGAGAAAGCATCAAGGTAGTAAGTTGCACGAAAAGCTCAAGCGGAACGTTCAGCCTGGCCTACAAACATGCATGGTGGTGCGACAGGGAAACTCGCTCATATGGACGAGGGACGTCACAGGAGGATGACGGCGACGAGAAGTAGGATTGATGAAGAGGAGCAGGGACCAGGAGTGAGGGGAAGGAGCAGAGAGGAGCATCGCCTCCATGTGGCCGTTGCGCGACGCCCAGTGCAGCGCCGTGCGCCTGATAAATGGGGAAGAAGGATGGGAGGTCATTATCGCCATTTTCCCCCATATCCTCTTCCCCCCCCTCGTCGTCGTCGTCGTCGTCGTCGTCGTCGTCGTCGTCGTCGTCGTCATCCTACTCTCTCCTCCTCCTCATCCTTCCCCTCCTCCTCCTCCTCCTCCTCCTCCTCCTGCTCATCCTCCTCCCGTTCCTCCTCATCCTCCTCTCCCTTTTCCTCCCCTTGTTCCTCCTCCTCCTCCTACATCCCCTCTTTCTCCTCCTCCTCCTCCTCCTCTTCCTCCTCCTCCCCTCCCTCCTCCTCATCTTCTTCGTCCTCCTCATTCTCCTCCTCTTCCTCCACCTCCTCCTCCTCCTCCTCCTCTTCCTCCTCCTCCTCCTCCCCTCCTGCTAGTCAGTCCCCTCCCTCCTCTCATCCTCCATCCCCTCCTCCTCCTCCTCCTCCTCCTCCTGCTCCTCCTCCCCCTCCTCCTCCTCCTCTTCCTCCTCATTATCCTCCTCCTCCTCCTCCTGCTCCTCTTCCATCTCCTTCTCCGATTGCTCTTTCAGGTATACAAATATGTATTGGTTTCTTCTTGTTCCTTGAACTCTAAGTATTCTTCTAATCTTTAATCATTTTTAGATTATTAGTTTGACTAGTGCGTGGTTATTCGTAGTACTATTGTTATTACGTGCACACACTATCGTATTACTAGCCTTGGTACTTGTATTATTAACAGGTAAGAGTAGCTTCAGTATTATCGGTTGGATCGTTCGTCTTATTCGTATTGGTAATTATAATGATATGATTGGCACGACTACTATCAGCACTAGTAGTACATGTCGTAATATCAGTACTACTCTTATTACATGTAGATTATTGTGCTCAGTATTATGAATATTGTTATTGTCATGATTCGTCTGATTCGTATGCGTATTGTGTGGATTACTCGTCTTCGTATGACTCGTATTAGTCTTACTCTGGGTAATGTTCTTATTACTGGCATTCATGTTATCCTTGGTCTCGTCAAAGCATTATTCCGATTACGCATATAAATGGTAGTAGTATGTGCCTTCTTATTATTCGTAATATTGTTTTCATTCGTATTCATGATCACTATGTGTATCCGTATTCGTACTACCGTTCATATCATTGATATTAATATTACTCAAAGTCGTCATCGTTTTTGTCTTCGTTTTCGTTTTCCTCTTCTTCCTCCTCCTCCTCTACCTCCCCTTCCCTCCCTCCGTCCCCCGTCCTCATCATCCTCCGTTTCCTTTTCCTCCTTCTCCTCCTGGCGGCGGGCGCGGGTTCCCGCAGCGCCCAGAACACGATGAACTGGAACCAGCCGACACCTCCGCCGTCCCTCCCTCAGGGAGGACGGCCCCCCCAGGGGTGGCCAGCTGTCCAAGACGGCGACCACTGCCTGGGAGCGCGGCCGACGCCGCGAGGACGACGTAGCCGGCTTCCTTGCGCCCGCAGCCGCCGCCTGGCGCCGCCCGCCCCAGCCCGTCGCCGCCTGTCCCCGTGGCGTCCCGGGGCAGCGCCCGCAGCCCCGCGGCGCGGGCGTCGCCGCCGCCGCCGCGCGCCTTCCTCTGGCCCTCCTCCGCCCCAGCGCCGCCGGATTCCGCCAGATTCCGACGCAGTCACGCGGCGCCGCTGCGAGCCCCGCCGGCGTCGCACCGCGGCCCCCGGCGCCTTGCGCCGGAGCCCGCGCGCGCCCAGCGCCTCCCAGCCGCGGGTTTGAGCTGCTGCGCCAGCTCGCACCAGGTAGGTGCGCGCGAGCTCCTCAGGTTGCGCGTCCTCTGGGAGCTCTGGGACGTGGCTGAGCAGCCAGGCCCGCGCCCCGCCTCCCTCTTTCCCTTTTTGTTGTTGTTTCTCCTCCTCCTCCTCCTCCTCCTCTTCTTCTTCTTCTTATTATTATTCTTCTTCTTCTTATTCTTCTTCTTCTTAGTATATTATAGGTATTATTATTATTATGCTCCTTTCTTGATTCTTGCTTCTTCCTGCTTCTTCTTGTCTTCTTCCTCTTACACTAATCCTCTCCGCCCCTCCTCCCTTCCTCCGCCTCTCCACCTCCTCTCCTCCACCTCATCCACGTCCCACCTCCTCCCCCTCCTCACCTCTCCACCTGCTTCTTACTCCGCCTCCTCCTCCTCCTCCTCCTCTCCCTCGCTCCCTTGTCTTCCTCCTCCTCTCCTCCTGAGCCTCCCCCTCCTCCCCTCCTCCTCCTCCTCCTCCGTCCCCCCCCGAAGGGTGGAGGAGGTGGGGGAGAAAAAAAGGACTTGTTGAACAGCTGTTTAACAAGAGGGGAATGCAACGCACACGTCGGCACTGATGACACATGAAAATTTAATCCAAAACCGTCTCGTGATACTTGTACATCTCTGGGCGTGTAGCACAGCCAAAGGGGGGCTCCTCAACCAACAAGGTTACCGGCAGAGGGGATGAGAGCAGGCAGCGGCACTAGCAAGAAAAGCGCACACAAACGAGACGACAGTTGCATGCCTGGAGTTCTCTCTGGTCTTGCTGAGAAACCTGCTCAACATGCACAATCCGCGTGACACGCTGATAGCTCACGGCCAAGAACATAAAACAGTTCGGTTCCAGCTGGGCCAGCTGGGTTTCCTGGCATACCGAAATATTTCCGGATCGGGGGTATCGGGAGGAAAAAACGTGATGCCAAAAAGGGAACGCCAGCTGGAACAAAACGGGAAACAAACAGGATGTCTGGCGTGCCAATCGAGCCACACGGTGAGCACGCTCACAAACACAACATCGCATTCAACATAAACAAACGGTATCGCAGTCAATATGTGATACAAGATCGCAGTCAATATGAATTCCTTGGGCGAAAACAAACGAGTGGAAGTAGGACGCGAGTCCCGGCACGTGCTCCGCGGAAACCAAGCTGAAGGGAGTAAAGCATAATTCCCAGCATGTGCGTGGCAAAAAAGAACAGCCAAACTCTCTTCCTCTGGTGTAGACAGTCTCCACGACAGGCAGTCGACTCCACCAGCGACAGCACAAGGTCGGCCAGAAACTCTCTCAAGTTCTTCCGCGGCTTCGCACCCTCCTTCGCCATGCCGCTGGCAATCGTGTGAGTTGTCGGAATTCGCCGGGCGCTCTTGACGGAGACCTCCTCCCGAATGGAACTGACGTGAAACGCGGTCCGTCTCTCGACCAAGCTGGGCGTCAGCTGGCGCAGTGCACCGCGCAGAGACTTGCAGTCGGTCGCCGCGATCACCTCAAAGATCGGAGCACGGCGGCCAGCAGGCCTTCCAGGGAGCATGCACGGCAGGGAACTTCGAAAGATGGGAGGCGTAGTCAATCCCCAAGGTCCGAGCAATAACTTCTCCAGCCAGCGAAGATCTCACTACTTTCGGGGTCTTCTTGGACTTGTGAAATAGGCGCGCGCGGTGCGTGGGCCCAACCAGAATGGCCGCGCCTGCTGGAAAACCAGCGTGCCGATCTGCGTCTTCAAACCCAGAGCGCTGGCCAATGAATTGTCATGTCTGCGCGTCAACACTCGCGGGGGCCACCAGTTGCCCTGTCAACGCAGTCCAGTGGGCATACTCCACGCGCTTCATGGCCTGTCTCAGGTCATTCAACATGGGGTCGGTCCTCTGTGCGAGCGATGCCGAGGCTGAAAGATCAGGCCGAGCGCGCCCCGAAAGCCACCGCAGAGATCCAACGGCTGTCTCCAAGTCCTCGCGCTCGGAGCGGGTCACCTTAGGCGATGACCCCGTGTTCGACGCAGCTCCGACCTTCGCAACAGCCGTCGTCTTGGTGTAGGCAGCCTGGTGAGTGAACCGACTTCCACTGTACTTGCCTCGCGCCAACTGCTGGCGCCCCTCACCCCCGCTGCCTCGCCATTTGCTCGCCGTCTCGATCGACGCGTAATCGAACTCAAGGCTACGCGTCGCTAGCGCGTCGCCAACGCGCATTCCGACAGCGCGGGCCAGCTCCCTGCTCGGAGAAAACCACAGGAACAGCGTCGAGCCGAAGCTGCGCAGGACGGCGTCCTCACTTGTCATGGCGTCCGCCAAGTCCTAGTCCAGCTCCGCCATCGGCTTGTACTGCCGCGCCCTGGCCTTCCACACCTGAATTTTTCGGCACCACGTTTGACAAGATCTCGGCGTACGTAAAGGAACTGAGATCGGGCCTCCAGGGGAGGCGGAGCTGGGCACGGTCCACCACGCCACTTTTTGCGTTCACCGCGTGCGGGTCTAAACTCCGCCGAGCTCGGGGGCACCTCGAGTGGGACGTCATCATGCTCGGCGTCGTACATATCTCCGTTCCCACCATTGGCCTCCAGCTCACCACCCTCCTGGCGGAGCCAGCTCTCGTCGTCGTCGTCGGCTGGTTCGGCAGCTGCTGCCGCCGCAGCCGAAGGGCGGCCACCATTGCGGCCACGATAACGGCGAGGTCGAGTGGGTGCGGCGTCGCCGCGAGAACTCTCAGCAATAGCAGCAGCAGCAGCAGCAGCTCCGCGGCCAGCCGTCGTGCGATACATGCAAGATGCGTCGGAGACTGTCCGACTCAGCACGGGAACGTCGGTCGGATCACTGTCTGTCTACGAGCGTTCTCATGCGAGTGAGCTCGGCATACACGCTCCGCTGCCAATGCAGCGCGCACGTCGGCGCTGATGACACATTCATAGGTCTTCTCAGATCGTTTCGCGACGAGTATAAATATCTGGGCGTGTAGCACAGCCAAAGTGGACCCCCTCAGCCAACAATGTTAATTACGGGCAGAGGGGTGAGAGCAGGCAACGGCAATAGCAGAGACCAGAAAGTGCACACTAACGAAACGACTGTTGCAAGGATGACTAGGAGGAAGACGAGGACGATGACGACGACGAGGCAGCAAGAAGAGGGGGACGGCCGGTATGGGAAGCCCCCGCTGGGATGCAAGGACGAGTAAGGGGTCCAAGAGGAGGACAACGAGGACAAGGATGCGAAGGACGAGGAGGAGGGGAGGAGGAGGAGGAGGACGAGGAGGGGTGATGATGATGATGATGATGATGATGATGATGATGATGATGATGATGATGATGATGATGATGATGATGATGATGAGCAGGAGCAGGAGGAGGAGGAGGAGGAGGAGGAGGCGGAGGACGAGGATGAGCAATACGCGGACTACTGGTAAGCATGTCGAGGCACGGCCGAAACCTAATATTGACCGTGGCCACCCCGCGGATTCGCACCACCACGGCGAGTGGCATCACCCCCATGGGCCACCTCCACCATGGCCACTGGCATTAGGTTTTGGCCATCCCATTTATTTGAAGGACGTGGCCCGTTGTCGGACAACTGCTGGCGTCTGGCAGCACGGTGTCAGCAAGCTGCTCCAGTCTGGAATACTTCGCAGACGACCGCCCCATCCCAAACGATGGGCCTGGGTACCTTTCAAGCATACGTATAGCGAGCCATGGATATCCTCCTCGTTTGTCTCTCCTTTCGTCTCCCCTCCTCCCCCCTCCTCCTCCCTCCCTCACTCCTGTGACCGACGGCGGTCCAGAACCTCTGTAGATAAATCAAGGGCTGGCGTGCCCCTACAACGCTCTGCGCCGGCCTCCCAAGGGCGACCGTTGCATCCAGCAGGCGGCAGTCATCCGTAGGGCGGGAGGGATGCGACAGTCGGTCGGGGCAAATATTTGGCGCTACCTGGGACCTCGGCCGGGCACGCGAGGACGACGCAGGCGGCCTCCCCGCGTGTGCCGCCGCCACCTCACTCCCAGCCCCTCTCAGCCCCTCTCAGCCCCTCCTCCTACTCCTCCTCCTCCCCTCCGTACTCCTCCTCTCTCCTTCCTCCCTCCTTCTCCTCTCTCCTCCTCCTCCTCATCCGCTCTTCTCCCTCCTCCCTCGTCCTCCCCTCCTCCTCCTCTCCTCCTCCTCCTCCCTTCCCTCCTCGCCTCCGCCCTCGCCCTCCGCCCTCCGCCCCCCGCATCCGCCCTCTCCTCTCCCTCCTACTCTTCCTCGCTCTTCCTCTCCTCTCTCTCCTCCCCCTCTCTTCCTCCTCTTCCTCCTCTCCTCCTCATCCTCCCCTCCTACTCCTCCTCCTCCTCCTCCTCCTCCTCCTCCTCCTCCTCCTCCCTCCTGTTGTCTCCGCGCGCTTCCCTCCCCCCTCTGCCCGTGGGCGCGGCAGCCTGCCGACGCACTGCGCGGTGGCGTCCGCGCGCTGCTCCAGCAGCCAGGCGACCACCGCGCCCCTCGCCGCGGGCGCGCCGGAGAAAGGTAAACCAGGAGGAGCGTGCAGACTGGCAGACGGGCAGGCGGGCAGAGAAACAAGTCAGGTTGTTGTTGCTGCTTGTGTACTTGACTATGTAGATGTAGTAGAACCGCGCGCGCGCTTCGCGGGCGTGGGTTCTAGCACGCCCTAGTTGTGGTCTACAAGTGTTCGGCGTCGGAGGACATAGATTGTCACACGGATCGTGCCCCTCAAGGAGCTCCACCTGCGGTTCCGCGGACAGGCTTGGCTTAGCGCCCCCCCGCCCATTTGGGCACACCCTTCACAAGGATCGCGCCCCACCCCCCAGAGACCAGGTTCGCACAATGGCACGCCCCTCACGCGGACCGTGCCCCGCAAGTGACTACATTTGCGGCACCAGAGGAGAGCTTCGTAGCGTCGCCCCGTTCGCTTCGGCACACCTCTCACCTGCATCGTGGCCCGCAAGGAGTTCCACGGACGGCCCCAGAGACAAGGCTCGCATCCTGCCCTCCCGCCTGCTTCGGCGCTACCTCTCACACGGATCGTGGCCCGCAGGGATTTCTGCCTGCGGCCCCAGAGGCAGGCTTCTCACTGCGCTCCCCCCCCACAGGCCATTGCGGCACACCCCATCACGCGGTTCGTGCCCACAAGGAGCACCTCCGAAAGGCCCAGAGACAAGACTCGCACAGCGCCTCCCCGCCCATGTCGGCACACCTGTCACGCGAATCATGCCCCAACAGGAGCTCAGCCTATGGCACCAATGGGCAGCTTCGCGTGGCGTTCCCCCGCCCATTTCGGAACATACCTCGCACGGGTCGTGCCTGGAGGAGGTCCACCTGCGGCCTCAATGGGCGTGTTCGCGCGGCCCTTCACGCGGATCGTGCCCCACAAACAGTTCAGCGCACCCGTGCACGTGTGATCCGCAGCGACCATCTTTCCGCATTGCTTCGCGGCGCGCAGTGTAGGAAGAGAGACCGCGCCCTGCATTACACATGACTGACTGTATGGGGACGGGCCCGTCTCCAAACCAATTGCTCGCTTATGCATGGCCTTTGGCCCTTACCGCTACATGTATTGCTACTGAGCTTTGTGCCAGAGGATTCTTGGATACCTGCATCCGGGGTCTCTTGGCATGCTTCTCGGGCGCCTCGCGGAGCGAATGTTGAAGCTTCTTGTGGCCTCATGTGGGCCCTGTGGGGGCCTCTTGGAGCCTCTTTTGGTGGCCCTTGGGGGCCTCTTGGGTCGCTGCAGCGGCAGCCCGGGCCCCGGGCCGCTCTTACCCCAGAATATATATCCACATATATATATATATATATACACACATGTGCATATATATACACATATGTGCATGCATCTGAATATGTATAAACATACAATTATACCTGTATACAAATGTGTATATTAATAGAATATGCATGCGCGTATACATATACGTGTGTATGTATGCGTGTAAATGTATAAATATGGGATCACACCATAAGTCATGCTGATACATATGTGTATATGTATGTATATATGTATACATATATACACCCTGTGAAATGCTTAAGAAATCATGGGTTAAGAAATTCATAGTCTCAGAACTTGAATAAAAACCCAAAATTTCTACTAACATCTTAAGGTTTACATTGAAACGTTAAGAATAATCGAGACGCTGGCCGAAAACTTAGGTTTTCTTAAGCATCGCCTAAGGTGTATTCGTATTGTGTGTGTGATATGCAGGGCGTCTGGGGGGCCTCACCGAGCCATGACGTCGCTGACCGCCCCCGCCCCGTCTTCTCCCTCTTTCCGATGCGAGTCGGGAGCAGAGACTTAGAAAGACCTGAAGGGTTTTCGAGAACATGCTTTCTCCATGCTCCTCCTTCCTCCTCCTCCTCCTCCTCCTTCCTCCTTCCTCCTTCCTCCTTCCTCCTCCTCCTCCTCCTCCTCCTCCTCCTCCTCATGACCACTAACACTTACTGGGTGGTGCGATTCGGTCACAGCTCCACTGAAGTAGTGACAGACAAATGCGTTGAACTTGAAACAGTACCAATCACGCGGATTGAGCCTAGACCTACTGCCCCAGAGGAAGGCAGGGTTCACCAAGCGTCCCACACCAATTTCGGCACGGCCCTTACAGGGATCGTGCCCCCCCCACCGTGAGCTCCACTTTCGGAGCCAGAGACAAAGTTTGCACGGCGTCCCTCCCCTCATCCCGGCACCCCCTTCACACGGATGATACCCCAGATGGACGTAGTTCCGCGTGGGGCCCCAGTGGAAGAAGAAGAAGACGCCGTGTGTCCAGAAGGCATGTGCACAATACTCTCAATCAGCCACCTGCGCAGCCTCGAGGTGAGGTGAAGCGGGCCGAAACGAGGAGGGAGAGTCGCATGATTTCACGTTATCCTGTGTATGTTGACGACTGCCTCCTCACACGGATCGTACCCCACAAGGAGCTCCACCGATAGCCCCAGGGCCAAGGTGCGCATCCCGCCGCACCGCCCATGTAGGCTCACCCCTGACCTGGATCGTGAGGTCGAGGCGTCTTGGGTGCCACTCGTGGCCTCGCGGCGTGTTTTTCAGTGGCCTCTTGGAGCCCAGAGACGGACCAGGAGCTGGGGGCCTCAAACAGAGCGACGGGGTCGATACACATCCACTGGCCGGGCCTGGCCCTCCCTGGGCCGAGGAGCTATACGCCGTCCGGGCTTGGCCGGGGAGACATATACACCGCTCCCGGGCCCAGCATGGGCCAGGCCTCGGGAGTGGTATATATAATATATTTATATATATATATAGATATATATATTATATATATATATGTATGTATGTATATATATATATAGAGAGAGAGAGAGAGAGAGAGAGAGAAAGAGAAAGAGAAAGAGAGAGAGAGAGAGAGATTTCGCTCCCCTATGAAAGCCTTTCTGGGAACGCCGTGCAGGATGTAGACGTGAGGCGTCTCATGCGCTGCTGGGGGCCTCATGGGATGTCTCCTGGGAGCCTCCTGGAAGCATTTGGGGAGCGGGCCTCTTGGGGGTTGGGGAGTCTAGGGGGGCGTTTTCGGAATCTCTCGAAAGCACATGGGGGGCCTCTTGGAAGCGTCCTGGAAGCTTCGGCTTGAGAGCCGCACCCCTCAAGATAGTGTCCCACGACCCGTTGTGGCACCCTCTCGAGGCCCTCTCTTGGAGCTGCCTCGGACAGCCTTGGTGCCCCCTTGGGCTGTTTGGGGGGCCTCTTTGGGCCTTGGCGTGGGCCGTGTTGGGACCGTTCGGGGCAGTTCTCGGGCCCGGCCCGTCTTGGCGCGGCGTGGCCGTCTTGGTGCTCTCTTCTGCGCTTCTCGAGGCCCTGTTGGGGCTCTTTTCGGAGCCTCTTGGGGCCCTCTGAGGCAGTGTGGGAGCCCTCTTGGGCGGTCTGAGGGCCCTCTGGGAGGCCTCTCGAGCCATCTTGGGGCGGTTGTTGGGGCCTCTTGGGCTGTCTTGGCGCGACCTCGAAGGCCGCCAGAGCCGTCCTGGGCCGCTCTTGGGCCGAAAAGGCGGGCAGCTCAACATCTTTCAAAAACTGCAGAACATTACAATTTGTAGCCTTATCGGGGGTCCTCTTGGGGGTCTTCTGAGGCGTCGTGGGAGCCTCGTGAGCTGCCTTGAGGCCGTATTCGGCAGTCTCGGGGCCTCTTGTGCGCTCTCGGGGTCTCTCTTTCTTGGGCGTCTTGGAAGTAGCTTAGACCGTCTTCGGTGCCTTTTGGGCCGTCTTGGGCTATGCTGTTCCCATCGTCCTCAATGACCACGTCCCAGAGATAATTTCGAGCACCCAGACATCAATCGAAACAATGTCTGCTCGACAAGCTGGCGACGTGTCGAACGGCACTCGCCTCCCAGGACCACGCGCGTGAAAACCCTCCAGTTTCGATGCTTTCCTGGAGGAGGAAGAGGAGGATGATGATGACAAGCCCTGAGGTCAGGGTTCGGCCGCCTGGCCCGCCTCCTCAGATGAGGAGCAAGTACTGGCCGAAGGGGCTCACGTCCTCCGCGCCTGCCGCCCGCAGCCGACCTGCGCGACGAGCTTCTTGAACTCGGCTGCCCTGGCCTCCGCGCTCGCCCTCGACTCCACGGAGTCGGCGCTGGCTCGAGCCGCCCGCGGCGATGCACCAGCAGCAGCAGCCTCGGCGTCGTGCTCGAGGTCGCCCAGCGGGGCACGGCGGCCGCCGCCCATCGCGGCCACGCGGTCGTCGAAGGCGCCGCCGTGTCCACGTCCTTGCCCTCGGACGCTCGGTGCGGCCCGAGGATCCCAGTGCCCCGGCCAATCGCCGAGGGCGGGGACTCTTTCCCAGGCATGCCCGTGGCGCTGAGGGGGGTACGTGGCAGTTTGCCTTCGCACCGCCCCCTCTGCGGCCGCCTCGGCGCCGCGCCCGCTGCCCTCGAGCGCGGCCGAGGCACTGGCGCCGTCGCGCTCGCCCAGGCTGGGGGAGGCCGCGCCTGGGGCCTGCTGCTCTCGCGCGCCAGCCGCCGCCAGGAGACGGGCGACGCGCTCGGCGAAGCCCAGCGAGCCCAGCGCCGTCGCGGCGTTGCCGTCCAGCGCGTCCGAGGCGCCGCCGGCCGCAGCCGAGTCGCTCGCCGCCCCCGCAGCAGCCGCCTCGGCGTCGTGCTCGGTGTCACACAGCGCGCCCTCGAGGTCGACGTCCAGCGCGTGCGAGCCGTCGACGCCCGCCAAAAGGCCGCCCGCCGCCCCCGCAGCTAAGGCCTCCGCGTCGTGCTCGGTGTCGCCCAGCGCGCCCTCGGTGTCGACGTCCAGCGCGTCCGAGCCGTCGACGACCGCCAGCGAGCTGCCCGCCCCCCCAGCAGCAGCAGCCTCAGCGCCGAAGCCCAGCGCGCCCAGGAGGCCGTCGTCCAGCGCGTCCGAGCTGTTGAGGTCCATCGCCAGGCCGAGCGCCTCCGCAGCAGCTGCAGCCTCGGCGTCGTGCTCGTCGTCGCCCAGCGCGCCCCCGACCTGGACGTCCAGCGCGGCCGAGCCGTCGAAGCAGTCCTTACCCAGGCCGAGCGCCTCCCCAGCTGCTGCCGCCTGGGTGTCGTGCTCGTCGTCGCCCAGCGCGTCCACGTACTGTTCGTCCAGCGCGTCCGAGCCGTCGAAGGTCGCCGCCGAGCCGCGCGGCGCCCCCGCGCCAGCAGCCCCAGCAGCAGCACGCTCCGCGATGTGCTCCACGATGTCCGCCGCGGCCGAGGAGGAGACGCCCTGCGTGGCCGCGCGGCGCGGCCCCGAGCTGGCGGCGGCGCTGGGCCCACCAGCAGCAGCAGCTCCTTGAGCTCCCCTAAGTCGCGCCCCAGCACGCCTATCCCTTCCAGCTCCGCGAACTACCTCCTGCTGGAAATCTCCTCTGGCCACCGCGTGCCCGAACATGGTGTTCCTCCCCTCCTGTTCGTCACGCCAAATCTGTGCCCTTTCGCGCACTCGTTGATGAAGTGCGGCCATCCTGCTCTCGAAACCTGCCGCAGGCGCCGCCACGTCCGTGCCGCTGAGGATGTCGACCTTCGTGAAGGTGGTGTGGACCTCGCTCGTCGCCTCCAGCCGTCGAAGTGGGGTGGTGCGGTCGATAAACCTCTTCAGCTCCTTGAAAGGACCGACACCGCGCCTCAGGTTGTTGAGAACCTCGAGGCCCTTGGTGGTGGCAGCTGCGCAAGGCTGCCGCAACTTGGCCTTGCGCCGCTGCAGCGCCCAAGCCCCGCACTTCACGCAGATGAACACTGGCCTGTAGGTGTCCTGCGCGCCGCTCTCCAAGGTGCCCTTCTGGTTGACCGCGACCAGCTTGTGGCCGTTGGGGTTGCGCCGATGGTCCAGCAGGAAGGTGGGCGTCCCAGGGCACCCCGTGAGGGGGAGCGGCTGCCCAGGCATGTGCAGCTGTAGGCAGGTGGAGCACTGCACGCCCAGCTCGCCATCTTGCCATTGGTGCCAGGTTGCCTTCCTCGTGCTCGCTGCCCGCCGCAAGGTCGGTGCCCTCCTGGTCCACCTGCTCTGGTCGTCCTTGTCGAAGATGGGCATGACGTGGGCAATCAGCTTCGCAATCTGGGTGATCCTGTCGACGGCCTTCTGCATCTCCTCGACTACCTTCTGCTCGGGGGCGGGGTGGATCGCCGCTGCCTCCTTGGCCCTGAGGTCCGCCACGATGTTCGCGTCCGTGAACCTCCTCTGGCTGTCGGAGAGCGCTGCGCACTCGTCCCTGGAGGAGGAGGAGGAGGAGGAGGAGGAGGAGGAGGAGGAGGAGGAAGGCTTCCACGTCCCTGCCCCCCGCCCCCGTCCCCTTGCACGCCCCTCCTGCCCGCCCCCGCTCCCTCCGCGCCCCTCCCTCTTCCCGCCTCGGCCGCTTGCCCGCTCGTCCCTCCCTCTCCTCGGGCGTTGTGTAAGGTCAGGGGAAGGAAGGATGACATCAAATAAAAACTCGGAGATCAGCGCGGATTTGTCGGATCGGCGCTGGACACCCCTGGCCCCGGCGCGCTCTGCGCGCCAGGAAGGGGGTCCAGCGCCGATCCGAGAAATCAGCGCGGACCTCAGAGTTTTTATGTTTATGTCCTCTTCGTTCCCCTAGCCTTACACACCCCCGAGGAGAGGGAGGGAAGAGCGGGCAAGCGGCCGAGGAGGGAGAAGGGAGGGGCGCGGAGGGAGCGGGGGCGGGCAGGAGGGGCGTGCAAGGGGGCGGGGGCGGGGGGCAGGGACGTGGAAGCCGGACGACGAGGGATGGGGGGAAGGAGGACGGGGGGAGGAGACCGGGCAAATTCACCCGATGCTTGACGAATCCGGAACCTAAACTCACCCGACGCCTAACTCGCCTGATCCTTAACTCACCTGGTCTAGCTCACCCGATCCGACATTCACTCGATCTAACCCTCCCGATGTTTGACTCACCCAGGCTGTGTCACCCGATTCTTAACTCACCCAACCTAACTCACCCGATCTTTAACGAACCTGGTCGAACTCACCCGTCTTTATCACCAGGTCTAGCTCACCCAGCGCTTGGCGAACCCTGCCCCTGACTCACCCAGTGCCGAACTCACCTGGTGCATAACTCAATGCCAAGCTCACTCAGCGCCCCGCTCAACCGCTGCCTACCGCACCCGGAGCCCAACTCACCCGGCGCATAACTCACCCGTTGCCAAACTCACTCGTTGTCAAACTCACCTGGTGCCTAGTCCATCCCGTAACTAACTCACCTGGCGGCCAGCTCACCCGGTGCTTACAGGTGCTTAACTCACCCGGTGCCCAACTCACCCGGTGCCCAACTCACCTGGCGCCTGAATCACCCGGTGCCGAGCTCACCCCCCGGTGCCCAACTCACCCGGTGCAGAACTCACCTCGTGCCTACGTCGCCGTCGTCGTCGTCCTCCTCCTCCTCGTCCTCCTCCTCGTCTCCGTCCTGGGCCCCTCCATGCTGGTCGCCGCTCTCCTCTCCCTCCTGAGCTTGCTCGTCCCCATGCTCGCCCCCCTCCCCCCGCAAGTCCGCCGCCTCCTCGTCCTCGTCTGCTTCGTCCTCGTCCACCTCGTTCTCGTCCTCGTCCTCGTCCTCCTCTTCCTCCTCCTTCTCGTCCTCGCCCTCCTCCTCCTCCTCCTCCTCCTCCTCGTCCTCCTCCTCCTCGTCCTCCTCCTCCTCCTCCTCGTCCTTGTCCTCGTCTGCCACCTCCTCCTACCCCAAGCAGCAGCCACATGAAAACCCGCGCCAGGACCAAGAATCTGAGAGTGCTCCTCCGCCTCCTCGCCTTCCTCGTTTTCCTGCTCCTCCTGCTCCTCCACGTCTGCCACCTCCTCCTTGTCGTCGTCGTCCTCCTCCTTGTCGTCCTCCTGCAACCACTCCTCTCCACCTCCTCCAGCTCCTCTTTCTGTTCCTCGTCCTTCTCCTCACCCGCCTCATCCTCCTCCTCCTCCTCCTCCTCCTCCTCCTCCCTCCTCCTCCTCATTCTATTCATCATCATCATCTCATCATCAACTCATCGTCATCATATCATCATCATCACCACCACCACCTCCGACCTCACCCCCTCACCACTCCACCACACCACACACCCACCCACCATCATCTTCTCCTTCATCATCATCATCATCATCATCATCATCATCATCATCATCATCATCAGCATCATCATCATCATCATCAGCATCATCATCATCGTCATCAGCATCAGCATCATCATCATCATCATCATCATCGTCATCATCATCACCATCATCATCATGATCATCAGCATCATCACCATCACCATCACCATCACCATCATCAGAAGCAGCATCATCATCATCATCAGCATCAGCATCAGCACCAGCATCATCATCATCGTCATCAGCATCATCATCACCATCACCATCACCATCACCATCATCATCAGCAGCATCATCATCATCATCAGCATCATCATCATCATCTTCCTCCTGTTCTTCCTGTATCCCCTCCTCCTCCTTGTCCTCCTCCTCCTCGTGAGCACGAGCATGAGCGTACGGATGGGCGCGCAAGCAAGCGCGCACGAAAGGTGGGGCAAGGGCACAGGGCGGCGACGACGACGATGCCGACGACGACGCGAACTGAGAGTAAGAGAGCGAAGGGAGGAAGGAGGAGAGAACGGGAGAGAGAGCGAGAGAGAGAGAGACCAGGTTACCCACCTCAACGTGCCAAACACGCCAGGTTCGGAACTCACCTGGCGCCGACCTCACCTGGCCGAACTCACCTGGCGCGAAATTCACCCTGTGCCGAACTCACCCGTCGCTTCAGCGGAAACGTCGACACCGACACAGGTAGAAGATGCGCTACATAATGCCGCTGTTTCTGATAACGCGTAAACACAGGGCTGAAAAGAAAACGCCTATTCGCATAAAGAAGAGAAGCGCTAGAAACTGCCGCCATTGTCGGAACGGGCACAAGTGACTCGAGGACAACGCTGCAGAGGATATGCCCGCACCGACACAAGGAAAGGAGGCGCTACAAAACGCCGATGTTTTGGAAAACATACCGAACTCACGCTAAACAAGGGATGAAGCACTCACGCATGGAAGAGACGCGCTACAAAACGCCGCTGATTTGGAAACGACCCCAGACGACTCCAGGAGCACGCTGAAGAGGAAACGCCCAGACGGACACAAGCAGAGGTCGCGCTACAAAACGCAGCTGTTTTGCAGAGCAGGGATGAGAAACGGCCGAAGTGGCACAGGCAGGAGAAGCGCCACAAAATGCCGCTGTGAGTAACTTGATCATAGGCGAGTCCACGACCACGCGGCAATGCAAAAAAGCAGACGCCCACATCGACACAGGCAGAGGAGGCGCTAGAGAACGGCGCTGCTTGGAGAGCACGCCAACCGATACTGAAGAAGTCTGAAGAACAAACGGCGCACTGTCAGCGGCAAGAGACGCGCTACAAGACGCCGCTGCTTCGGAAACAAATTAAACGGCTCCAGCACCAAGCTTAAGAGGAGACGCGCACGCCGACAGAGGCAAAGGACTCGCTAGCAAGCGCAACTGCTTAAAAAAAACGACCCCACGCTTAATCAAAAGGGCTCACTTGCACATGCAAGAGACGCAGTAGAACACGCCGCTGCATGACGCCTAACTCACCTGGAGCCGAACTCAACAGCTGCCACACTCACCAGGAGCTTGACTCACCTCGCTAGGAAATGCAACTGTTAAGAAAAACGAGCCCATGCTCAGAAGGGCGCAAGAGACGCAGTAGAACACGCAGCTGCCCGTTGCCTAGCTCACCCTGGTGCCTGACTCACCCGGTGCCTAACTCACCCGGTGCCGCACTCTCCTGGAGCGTAACTCACCCGGTGCCTAACTCACCTGGTGCCGAACTCTCTCGGAGCGTAAATGACCCGGTGCCTAACTCACCCATTGCCGAACTCATCCGGTGCCTAACTCATCCAACTTATACTCACCCAGTGCTTAACTCACCTGGCTTCACTTACCCGATCACGATTCATCCGGACCGCGGGTCGGGTGAATCGGAGAGGGTGGATCGCGACCGAGTGAACCAGCCTATCTCTGGAGGGAGGGAGGGAGGGAGAGGACGGTGACGAAGGGGCGGGGGGGAGATGGGGGGAGAGGGGAGGAGGGAGGAGGGAGGAAGCGTCCCAAGAAAGATCCCGTCAATGCTCAAATCACACACCCGATCCGCCAAGAGGAGGAGGAGGAGGAGGAGGAGGAGGAGGAGGAGGAGGCGGAGGAGGAGGAGGAGGAGGAGGAGGAGGAGAGGGAAGAGGAGGAGGAGGAGGAGGAGGAGGAGGCGGAGGAGGAGGTGAGGAGGCGGAGGCGGTGCAAAGGGAGAAGGGGAGCGCAGGAGGCAGGATGAGGACGACGACCGAGGCGGAGGAGGGATGGGCGGGGGGGGAACACTGGGAGGCGGGAGCAGCACCGGCAGCAGCAGCAGGAGCAGCAAGGGCAAGGGGGGAGCCGGCGAAGGGGAAGGGCGCGGCACTGCCAGGCAAGACGGATCACGCCGCAGCACTCCCTGCACCCCTGGCTCTGCAGGATCCTCCTCCTCCTCCCTCCTCCTCCTCCTCCTCCTCCTC
>CAUYUJ010019329.1:123015-182230 GCA_963575745.1 Prorocentrum cordatum | reverse complement strand
ATATACATAGACATATACATATACATACATCCATCCATCCATACACCCATGCATCCATTCATCCATCCATCCATGCATGCATACATACATACAAACAAACATATATGTATATATGTATATATACATATATAGATGTAATGTTATATCCCCTGTCCGCGTCGCCATGCCCGCATAGCTTTTCAACCCTGTCGCTGGCACCATCTCTCCTGTCTCTGTTTCCTCCCCTGCAATGCCCCTGCCATTGCGCAGGGGTGCGCGCAGGAGATGCGACTGATGACGAGCTGGGAGCCAGTGGTCGGCATCGACCTATTCGCTGGCCAGGCCAGCTTCTCTGCGCGCTGCAGGTTTCACGGGCTGAGATGCGAGACGTTCGAGCAGACCGATGGACCCAGCGGCGATTTGCTCCACCCAGCCGCCCAGAAACGGCTCGCGACGGCGGCGCTCCAGATGGACCACTACCCAATCGCCCTCGCGGGCCCCCCGCGCTCCAGCTTCGCGCGGGCGCCCAAAGCGCACCACCAGAGGACGGGAGGAGGAGGAGGAGGAGGCGGCGGAGGAGGAGGAGGAGGAGGAGGAGGCAGAAGAGGAGGAGGAGGAGGAGGAGGAGGAGTACCAGGAGCACCGCCATCACAAGAGTGATATTACAACCCACCGAGCCCCGCGGGACCTCCAAGGCCTACAGAGACTCGGAGCCAGACGGCGCGAACTCAGATCTCACCCGCGAACGAGACGACCCAGGACGCGGCGACGGCGCGAAGAGCATGCCCGACGACGTCGAAGTCTATGGAGCGCAAAACGTCATCACATAGTGAATCCCTCCGATATGGTACACTCCCCACTGCCCAAACCACGCGCGAGGTTGCCCGTTGACCTGCGGGGAGGGCCGTGCCGAACCAGCAGCATTTCAGTTTAGCAAGTGGTTTGGGCAGTGGGGAGTGTACCATATCGGAGGGATTCACTATGTGATAACGTTCTTTCCTTCTAGTCATCCTGCACAACCCCGTAAAGTTGAGAGCTGCAGCGGCTCACCCGTGCAACTCCCACCACGATTACTTGCCAACTGAAAGCCCTCCAGTGATAAATCACCGTTGATGCAACCAGCTGGAAAAAAGCAATCCCACTTGCAACAACTGCAGAAGGACGTGAAGAATGTGCCGCCAAAGCCATGCCCCTTGCATTGACAGCTGAAATACACAAAAGCCCCAAACATACCTCCCCGAGCGGCTGTGGGAGATAGCAAGACTGAAGCTGACGACGCCTGCACAAAACCCGCGTCCCAACAAAGCCTCCCCAAAGATTGTGGGAAATGCCAAGCTGAAAGCCGAGCGCATTGGCAAGACGTGAAACACCAGCACCGACCGCCTCAAAACGTTGTAACTGCACCCAGGACAACGAATGACAAGAGACAATGAGCGCCCACTGTATGAACAAGATTTGCGACCTTAAGTGCACCCATTAGCGCTGCCCCAACCACTCAACTGATGAGGCGAAGGCCCACATGACCGCTGCGTTCGTACGGTTGAACTGCTTGCACAGGCAACTGAGGACTGACGTCGCTGCTCTGCGCAATGTGCCACACCCTATCCTCGAGCAGCTTAGCCACCCGACGATCTTTAGCGTATTCGTAAAACTCTGCATAAGTCCACGCCCCGCTGTGATCGCCCATGGCCTTGCGCGCATACGGTACGCCCTGCCAGGCGAGAGATGGTCGGGGTATGGACGGGACTAAATTAGCCAGCACCTCCAATGCACAAGCGTAGCAGAGTGACCCATCCCATTGAGCTGTAAACAGAATAGGCCAGCGCCGCACCGTTGCCTGCATGCACATGGCTGGATTACTGAAATCGCCCTTTGCGTCCAGGAAGAGCGTTGGAACGACAGGACCAGACATGCTGATACGAGCGACCAGATCTTGCCCACCCTGCAAAGGACGTAGCTCTTCGTCTGGACCATGATGGCATTGGACTGGAACAGCCGGCGATGCGCGACACGGTCATCACTGCAGACGGCGTGCTCGTGGCTCGCAAACAGTCCGACCTCCGTGAAATCGAAACCACTGTCGCATTGGGGGGCTGTCCCGTCGCGGCTTCGTAGGCGATGCAGTCGTACAGGATCCCCCGCTCTGCTGCGTCCGCTACACGACGCTGTAGATAGCGATTCAGAAGCTTGTCAAGCTCATTGCGGAAATCCCCCATCGGCGGGCACACACACGCAACTATGACAATAGATGGCGTAGCAGCGAGTACCGCGTCCTGATGAAGTTGAAACAGATCCCGCTCACGAATTTGCACTCCAACTTGTCTGAGGAGCGGCCCACAATGCTTCCCCAGCACCTCCGTGGAAAGATCCGACGCCTCCCACGTAGAGAGTTGCTCGCATTCCGCTGCTCCATCGGACATGAACGAGACGAGCGCCGAACAACGAATTGACCTCCCTTAGTCACCAGGAAGATCCTCACCCCAAACAACGCGTGCCCCACACGTCTCACAGTGAGAACGCCCTGATGTCCCTCAAGCGCCGCGAGGAGGCGGGAGGCTAGGCTGGCGCGAGCGAGAACAAACCAAAAGATTGTGCCACGCGCTCCGCCCACCTGTGCTTGAGAGGAGGAGGAGGAGGAGGAGGAGGAGGAGGAGGAGGAGGAGGAGGAGAGGGAGGAGGAGGATGAGGAGGAGGAGGAGGAGGGATGATGAGGGAGAAGGAGGGAGGAGGAGGGAGGGGGAGGGAGGAGGGGGGAAGGAGGGGGAGGAGCGGGCGGGGGTAAGGCGAGGAAGAGGGTATGGAGGAGGAGGGTGGAGGAGGGAAGGGGGAGGGATGACTAGCCCTCCTTCGCTCATTACCCTCGCCGCCCCTCCTCATCGCCTGGGCCATCGTGTGGCAGCATTTCTCTTGCCAGTTTCCATTGCAACTGCGGATGCGACGCACCCCTCACAATAGCACCATCCTTGAGCATCGTTCAACCGATTCTTGCTCCCACTCTGCAATCGCATCCTAGTCCCGTCAGCCAGTCGTGCCACGTGAAACCCCGACTGGAAGTGGGGGTGGGCTGGCGGGGCCTGTATGCAATTGCCTGGTAGGGGCGGCGATCGGTTGGGCGATGTGCACTTCCTGTTTGTTGTTTCCCCTCCCCCCCCCCCCCCCCCCCCCCCCCTCAGGAGCGACGAGAACCCCTACGGGGACACCTCTATGACGTTCGTCGTGGAGTGCAACCGCTGCTCTGCGTTCCTCGTCGACTTCATCAAGCTCCTCCAGGCCACGGGCTCGAGAGATGATGCCGAGGGCGACGACGACGGCGACAGCGACAGCGACGGCACGGTTTCCTGGAACTCTCGGCTAATTGAGGACCCCGTGCGTTGCATGTGGGCCCTGGGGCCTTTGGGCCCGCGGCTCACTGGGGCCGTCTGGATCGGCCCTGAAACGAACCGCGTCGGCGGCAGCGATGGCGGCGACCGACGATAGAGGTGACGACGACCTTCGCAACGGCGGCAGACACGACGACGAGCGAGACGACAACGGCCGTCGTTAGAGGCGCTGTCGGTTACGGTGGCAGTCATCGTGGAGCAGCCCATGTCATCCCGATTGTTCAAGCTCCCAGAGTGGAAGGACAGCATCTTCGAGCGCGGGTGGACCCGCGTATGTTTTCCCATGGTCAAGCACGGCCACGCCACGACGAAACCCACGCAGCTGCTTTCGAACGCCACGTGGATCACGCTGTTCTCGGAGCTCACCCGCCTCACCCCCGTGCCCCAGGAGCCGACACGTCGACAACGCTGAAACCAAATGTAGGCGAGCCGAGGGGGAGGGGAACGATCGGACCCTTGATTGGTGGTACCACCGCCTCGAAGATGCTGCCCCAGTCGTTTCTGAAACATATGTTCGCCTGTCTTCGGGCCTCCTGCGGCCGCCCTATATCCATATCCACAGCCCGCTGGGGTCCCCGGGCGTCGTTTCCACATGCGGTGGATACCCCCCCCCCCCCCGAAACTTGGAATGCAGCAAATCTTTGTGCGATCGCAGGACAGGGAGCGCCTGACCAAGGGGGGGGGCGAGTGGACGAACAGCAACAAGCGCATGATGAAAACGAGCGCAGCATACCCCCCTGGAGTTCGTGCAATTCCTCATCGATTGCCACGCGCAGCACTACGGCAAGGATACCCCTGCCGCGTGGAGGGGTGCGACGATGGGGATTGGGGGAACAAGGGTGGCCTCTGGAGGCCTCGCGGGGTGTCTGCGGGTGTCTCAGCGATCCGATGCGCGATGACAGGTGCCATGCTCGGCCTCCCTCTAGGACCCATCCCGCACCCTTCTCGTGGCGCTCCCTCATTCTCACCCACCTCCTCCTCTGCCTCGAACGATCGCCCTCCTATCTAATTCCACTCCTGCCCCTGATCCTCCTCATTATCCTGTCCTTGCTTCCACTCGCTCGTGCACCTATGGGGGCTGCATCTCGCTGCCTCTGCCCCGCCCCTGCCAAGGAGATCTTCGCGTGCGTCTCCGCGCTCCTGCTGACGTTCTTCAGGGTGTTCCCGCGGCACCTGGCCGCGCGCGTGCTGCGCATGTGCGTGTAGGGCGGCACAGCCCGCGAGCAAGGATATAATAAGGATGAGGAGGAGAGGATGGGGGAGGATGATCTACCCTGACCTTCCAGATCCATTCGAGTGCTAACCCATAGCACCCCAGACCCATTGACCTATCTGTACGGCCTACACACCCCCCGACATGCATTTAGGATTCAGTTGAAGTTGTGGTGCTATGGTTTAGCTCTCCTGGAAGGTCAGGGTAAGAAACAGACATCTGCACCATAGCACCTGCCGTTGCAAAGTAAAAGTCTGGACCGACCCGAACCGATCCGGACCAAATCCGGACCGACCCGACCGATCCGGACCAGATCCGGACGGATCCGGACGGATCCGGACGGAATCCGGACGGATCCGGACGGATCCGGACCAGATCCGGACGGATCCGGACGGATCCGGACCAGATCCGGACGGATCCGGACGGATCCGGACCGAATCCGGACGGATCCGGACGGATCCGGACCGAATCCGGACCGATCCCAACCAGATCCGGACCTAGCCGAGCCCACGTTTGCGCTTGCATCGGAGCTGGCGGGGCTACGCTCCTCTCTCCAGCTTTTGAACAATTCGGGCGCGCACGACGCCTCCAGATGCTGCAGGGGAGCTCAGCAAAAACAATAGCGCTGGCCCCTTCCCCTGGCAGTCGGCTCGCGAAGACGATCACGCATATCTAAGCTTGGACCCCATCGCCCCAATTACGTCCTTACGTTAACCGCTCATGAGGTCTCAGCCACTACCGCCACACATGACCTCCTGATAGAACTGCTCAAAATTTCTGGCGGCCTACGCGGGCCCATGAGCTTCGCTGACCAGCGTGTAGCACTCTGGAAATTCAAGGTCGGCACCCCTTCGCCACTCCCCGCCCCTCAGCCCCAACCTCGCCCCATTCCCACTGCGCGTCCGTTGACGCCTCGGGTCAGGCTGCCAGTTTGCGGGCCAAGGGCCAACCTTCCCCTTTCGCACTCCGCCAGAGAGCTCGTCCATAGCAGTCGCCATGGCGGACGCGAGC
This sequence comes from Prorocentrum cordatum, assembly GCA_963575745.1. Taxonomy (NCBI): domain Eukaryota; class Dinophyceae; order Prorocentrales; family Prorocentraceae; genus Prorocentrum; species Prorocentrum cordatum. Next base: position 176,647 of record CAUYUJ010019329.1, on the reverse strand, counting down.
GACGAGCGCGGGCTCAGCGACAGCGAGCCCTCCCAGAAGAAGCTCAAGATGTCCGAGTCAGCGCTGCTCCTCAAGTCGTTCGGCCGCTACGCCACGGAGCAGGAGAAGCATGAGTGCTCTCTGGTGAAGGGCCAGACGGCCAAGGCTGAGTTCCGCAATCAGTGGCAGGTCAACCGCATCAAGTCCGCGGAGGTGAAGGTGACCAAGTCTGAGCGGGAGGAGAAGAAGGAGATCCACGAGGGGTGGTACCTCAATTTCATGATGCTCGTCAAGGAGCAGGGTGGCCAGATCGACATGCAGCGCGCGTCCGAGGCGCGCGCGCCATCCCATCTTGCACTCGCCCTTTCAAGTCAGTCAGACAGCCCCCCCACATGACCACCAGCTGAGAAAGCTGGTGGTAATGGCGATGATGATGATGATGGTGATGCTGGTGATGATGGTGATTATGATGACGATGATGTTGATGATGATGATGATGATGAGAATGATGATGATGATGATGATGACGATGATGATGATGATGATGATGAGAATGATGAAGGCTTGTGTAGGAACGATCCTCTACAGCTGGTAGGCCCCCCAAAAAAATAAAGTAGCTCTAAAGTAACCCTGGCGGGCACCCGCAATTTGCAAGGAAAAAAAGGTCACCAGGGCATGCAAATGTAGCTTGGCCTCCGTCAAGACCTCCCGCAATAACTGCGCGCGCCATGTTCGGTCGCGTTGACTTTAGCTCGGCCGAGAATTCGAGCTTCCCCCCCCGCTGTGCGCGCGCGACCCTTGTCGCGCCCGCGTGTTTCCAAGGCCCGATGGCGTTGTGAACTCCCGCGGGAGGCGCGGCAGGCCCGTTCTGTCGGGCATCGTCGCGCGGCGATCGGCGCGGGTGCAATTGTTGCACCCGCGCGCGATCCACCCGCGCCCGTCCGCGGGCGCGCGCGGCGCCGCCGCCGCGGCCCGCGGCGTAGCCCGCCGCGCGTCGCACCCGCAACGAATGCGAAAGCAAGTTCGTGACGAGGTCGCCAACTCAAGCCCGCGACAACGCGGCGCTGCTCAGGTCAAACCTTCCGTTGCAGACAGTGAAGCTGCAAATGGGGTGGGAGTGCGGTAGGCGCCGAGGCGAGAGCGCGCCTCGGGCCCCTCGGAAACTTCCCGAGCGGGGTGCGCATGAATGCAATGAGAAAACAAGCCGTCGCTATTGAAACTTTCACATGCGCGGGCGGGGCTAGTCGGCGGCGCCACAAAATTGCGGGGCGAAAGGGATCGCGCACGGGCAACCGTCGGCGGAGCAAAGATGTGGCTGGCGTTGAGGCGAGAGCGCCCATGACCTATTATACAACAGAAACAAACACGTGGAGCGAACACATGTAAGACAGCGAGATGTAGCGGGGTGTGCGGCTTTCCGCGCGCGCATGATAAGAGTGCAGGTCGCCATCGTAGCGCGTGTGCAATGTATTCCGTTGTCGCGCGCGAAGTGCAGTGTGGTCGCACGCGTGTTTCGGCCCAGCACGGGAGGGCGGCGCGCGCGCATGTGCACGCATGTGCACGTCTGTAGTTCGCACCACATATCACGCGGCACGCGGGGGCCGCATTGCGCGCAGCATGTTATTGCCATTGCACGTTGATTTGCATTGCCGTCGGGGCCCATTCAGCATTGTTCAGCAACATGTTCCCAAGCGTGCCCTCCCAGCAGGTGCCTCCGCATAGCGGTCCATTCGCGCGTCGGAGTGGAACGTGCGCGTTGGTTCGAAGATGCGCCCGTGATCCGGGCATTTGAACGCATCATGGGCCCTCGGGCCCTTATCGGAGCTTCGCGCCATCATCTCGTTGGCCAGCCATATTTGTTTATATTTTTGTTTTGCATTCGGTTCTGATGCTGTAATGCGTCTTTACTATGGAGGAGGGTTGGGCGGCCCTGGCAGCGGGAGCCGATGATGTTGACACTGTGGATTATATCGGCGGCGGCGCGCCTGCAGCAGAGGATTGGGACTCCTTGGCGGCCGCGCCGTCGCCAGAGCTGCCAGACGATTGGGCGGCCCTAGCGGCAGGCGTAGACGAGCCTCCCGCCCCCGAGATCGGCAACCCGATCGGCGCAGAGAGCGTCGTGCCGTTGGCGGTGCAGCCGCCGAGGCGGAAGAGAGGTCGCCCTCGCAAGGCGCCCGCGGTGAATGCTACAGTTGTGAGGCGGCCGATGCTTCCAGTTCAAAAATCTCTACTGTGCGAGTTCAAGTATGCTGCAGCGATGCCGCTCAAGAGGGCGTTGCAAGTGACGTATGTTCCAGAATTGTCTCGTGCAACTGTTGTTCCGAGAGTTATGCAAGGGTTTACCGTGTCATCGCAGTTGTTTACCAAATTGGCTTCTTCGTTGCACGCTGCAGCCTGTTGATCACAGCGCGACTCGGACGTGGACAAGTATGTCGGGCATGTTTTCCAGGCCGACGGCCATGACAGAGTTACGAGCGACACGGCGTTGAGTGAACATCTCGGGGGGATATGTATGGTAAAACTTCGCAAGAGCAGGATTTGGACCGCAGCGGCCCTCCTTGCGCATGACCGCATGGAACGAATGGAGTTCGAATTGGCAATCGTAAAACACATTCCTGGACAGCATCTGTTGCAATATTTCGAGGACGTGCAGTACGATGAGACCCCGATGGAAGCGACAATTGATACGTCATATCGTCACGTCTTGGACCCAATCCAGGACGATATTCCAGCAGCTCTCTTGGACAAAATACATGACGGCCAACTCGTAGAATTGAAAGGCAAAGTTTCATATGGGACGTTCACGGTACCTCAATCAAAAGTTGTAAACAAGCTGTTACAGACCAGGTGCAGGCTAGCATGGACGTTTCAAATACCGAACGGGCGCATCAGCAGCATCATGTCGCATGTTCTGTGCCCGTTGCATTTGTTGGAGCGCAATACAGGTGAAGTGATATGCAGAGCGCAGATAGAGGCGTCGGGCAGCAGCCGCGTGTCAGGTAAGTTTGCGATGGCTGTTCGAGGCGCGACCCCCGACCGAGCAAAGAGCAATCCTAAGGCAGAGCTCGGGTTCCTGAAGTCGAGACCTGGGTGGCACCAGTTCTCTTCTTGGTGCAGGTCCCATCTCTTCGCTACTATTTGTGGGTGGACCTTCAACTTCTTCCCAGAGCTGAAGGCTAATATTTCATGTATGATACACTGTGCGAAACCAATTGAAGTTGGAAGCGCCAATGAGATGTTTGGCAAGTGCCTTCGGGATGAGATCAGGAGCAGCATCAGAATCGTTGAGGGCGTCTTGGATAACGAGGCGCTCATCTTCAAGCGGCATGCCATGTGGTTATTTTGTTCGCGAGGGACTGGGCTTTTGGAGAAGAGGTTGCTTTTGTCTGTGATGCCGAATGGGGATTGGCGGAAGCGCGACTGCGTCGAATACTACATTGACCCTGCCTCAGCATCGATACGGGACCCCGAGGTGATAGCAGATATGTTGACGGCAGGTGTGTCGGCTGCATTGTTTTCAAAGAAGCTTTCGAAGTATAACCGCATGCGGTGGACTGGGCCAGATATCAGCACGGACGAGCAAGGTATATTTGAAGCGTGTCATGGTTTGTTGTCTCGAACCTATGTGCGGTATGCTCGGGAGTGCTGTGATAAGATTCCTTCGGTTTTCGACGATCGCCGCGGGCTCTTCAGATCGCTTGTTGATGGCGGTGCTCCTGGCGTATTGGCTGCTATTGCGGATACGCTTCAATTCCGAGACTATTCTGATGCCAAAAAGCCAAAGGGCGACGACGACGTGGACGACGACGAGGGCGGTGACCAGCAGCATGCACAAATCAACGCCAAGGAACGCAAGCTTGCTTTTGAATTTACACAGACTGACCCGCTGGACATGTTGGTACTGCAACGTCAGGCCATGGAGATCGTTCGGGTCCTGCTGGAACTTCAGTTTAAGGTTTCAGGTGACAGTTTCGAGCAACAACAACGCCAGAAGTTGGTGAATCAGAAGCTAAACCGTGAAGAACTTCGCCGCCAATACCGCCTGGCTGTTGCAGCAACTGGGGGGTTCGAACAATTGGCATACCAGAAAATCAAAATGATGTACGAGATACCTGAGATGTGGGCATTGATTTCAGATCGAAGGAATACAGTGAAGTTCAGATGTTTGATTTTTCGGACACTGTCGCGGCTGGGGTGTGCAATTGAATACTACGTCGGCCAGCCGTCCAGAGGATGGCCTTTCAAGTTGTATACGCTTCTGAACGACCCTGGGCTGGCCGCAAGCATTAGGCACGACCCGCCATGCACGATGGATCCAGCTTCGAAAAATTTCCTCGAACATCATCCGACATTGGAGGGGCCGATTGTGTTGGCGAAGTTGGAGATCCGCGCGATGTTGCACGGGATAGATATCGGGCCCACGGAGAGCAGACACGCTCACCTTCGCAGGCTGCTCACAGCAAAGTCGGTTCAAGTGAAAAGGATGTCAATGATTTCAGTTGGTTGCGAATGGGTTTTGCACCAGCATAGAGTTCGGAGCAAGACGATTGGGCTCATGAAAAAACGGCATGCGATCACCGCTGACGCCCCCTCCACCCAGAGGCGCATCAAGAAGAAACCTGCTGCCGAGGACAGCCGACTTGAAAAGGTGGGCGAGGAAGGGGGGTGGGGGCATGGAATGTGAGATCGGCTGGGAGATCGATAGTGGGATCGGTTGTGAGATCGGTAGCCAGATTGATTGTGAGATCGGTCGGATGAGATCGACAATGAGATCGATAGTGAGATCGATAGTGAGATCGATCGAGTGCGACGTCGGCCCCTCCCCCCTCACCTCCTTATCATCCGAAGGGTGGTCGTATATATGGGGTTAGAGTTAGACTTGGAATTACGATTAGTGCGAGAGCTCGAGGAGGGGGAGACGACGACGACGACTACGACCACGACGACGACAACGACGACGACGCCGACGACGACGACGACGACGACGACGATGATACGACGACGGCGACGACGACCACCACGACGACGACGACGTCCGACGACGACGAGTTAGGACTATTATAGTTAGAGTAAGGGGTGGTCTCAAACATTTGTTTCTTTGTATTGTGTTCCTTCCCAGGGTAAATCAAGACCTCGGGCTGGTGGTGGCGGCGCCTGGAGGGCGTACGTTCAGGAGGAGTGTGAAGGTAAGAAGGGCAGCGGTGACTTGGCTGCCATTGCACGCACGTTTCGGTTGCTGGACCCAACAGAGAGACAGCGCCTCAATGAGAGGGGCACGCGAGCAACGGCTGCCCGTCGACGAGCTCGCAAGGCAGGGCTCAATGTCAGATGTGCTGCATTTGGTTTGAAATCTTCGGCTGTTCGTCGTCGCCTGGCCGCTGCGAGCAGGAAGGAGCGTGCGAGTCCTTGGTCAAGGCCCACCTTTCCTTCGACGACAAACTCTCTGAGATCATGGCGCCTGGCGGCAATCTGAACGCCTCTTTACAGGATAAGGTTGCACTTTGCAGATCGATCACACGTTTTGAAAGTGCAAGGAAACGATCAGAATAGCGAGCCGATAATGAGAGATTATGTGAATGGGAGAAGTTGCATGGAGTTGCTAGCATTGAGGAGTTAAGGAGCGCAATTCCCGATCTGCCCGTGCACCGTCTCGTTCCTGTTCCTTCAGTTCACAGCAGTTGCTTTGAGTTCGCGCCAGAGAGCCATACAACAGCGAACGCAGTAAGTTGGGCGGCCACTCAGAGGGGCTCGAACATCACCACGGCGTTTGTCAAGTATATGCAGGTCGCCAGTTCGCTCAAGCGTCATTCAGAGTGTCCGCCCATCGACGCATCTTATGGCTCGGAGCCCAGGACGCACTTGACACCGTCTATTTGCCAACTTGCTGGGAGATGTATCTGCACAGGTGATGGCCTTCGCCTGAAAGTTATGGTGTCGGCGCTGAAGAACAAAGTTTTCCAGGTTGTGTTCAAGGGTGATCGGCTCCTAGCTCTTCGTCGCGGCTTCGTGATCGTACGCCTCCAAGGTACCGAACCGCTGCCTCCCAGGGATCCCGACCTTGAGGTTGACGGGTTCCTCCACGTGGGCTTCAAGCTTATTACGCCTAACAAACTTTCTTACCAGAAGGTAGAACACGTTCGAGAAGGGCTTCCAGACGATCATATTTTCAGTCCTGATATGTTATACGTGAAGGCTCGCGCACCCTCCAACACTTATGTTCGGGAATGTTTTTAGGGGAGGGGGCATAAGAGCGCGCGTAGTCGAGGGCCTAGGGGATTGGGCAGGTGGAGGGCCCAAGAGGACATGACGGAGACGGGCGGGGTAGACAGGGTATGGAAGGAAGGGGGTGGACGGGGTTGGGAAGTTGCAGAGGGCCTCTAGGCGAGTGCGCGGGTCGTCGAAGGAATCGATTTTAATTCGGGGCCTTTTTGCGGGCCGCCTCGTCACGAAATATTTTAAATCGCTTCGGAGGGTAGGTGATGCTCACCGAGATCAGTTTCTGACCGTAGCGGGGCCCTCGCGGGTAGCCTCTGCTGTGTCCTCTGGCCGGAACGATTTGGGCAATGTCTTGTTTGTTTGTTTTTTGGGCCCCGTCGTACGAATGCAGCCTGTTGCGTCAGAAATTTAGGTTTATTGGTGGACCTTCTCTCCATTGGAGCCCCTCTTGGAACCGCGCTGGGATGCCAGTGGCTGGGGGCCACCTTGAGATCTTGAGGCGGATCCGAAGGTCTTTGGGTCTTTGGGGGTAGCGTGTCATATCGTTTAGCTTGCCTTGGGACAGGCTGGCAATCGCGGTGACATAATGGGCCGTAGGCACGGCAACCAACAGTTTAAATTGTTGCCAAGCCTGTTCAGGCGACCTCGGAGTTCCAGACGGAGTATGATGCATTGGAGTTTCTTCTTTCGTGTTCAAAATGGCGCTGCATCTTCTATGAGTTGGACGACAGCTGTCGGCCCACAACCTCTGTGCTGCCACACATAGTGCCAGCGATCGCTCAGAAGTACGGCGACTCTGTTGATCATATGTTTTGGCCACCGCCGCCGAGGAAAAAAGCTGGGAAGGCATGTGGCCCAGCTCCAGGTGCAGACGCAGAAGAAGCTACACACGCTGCCATTGCCGATGCAGCTGCTGAAGGGGGAGGACCTTGAGGCGCCTGAAGATCATCCTGGTGCCGATGTTCACGGCGAGGGTGGTGGCGATGATATCGATAAAGTCATGGTTGATTTATTGGGCGAGTTCATCGGCCCGCTGGGGGAGCCTCCAGAGCCCGATCCTCCTGGCCCTGCAGGTCCTCACGGCGGCGATCCTGGTCCAGGTCCTCATCCTGCCCCAGAGCCTGCTGGTGCAGCGCCAGATGTACCGCCGCCACCACCGCCATATGTGCCACCAGCTGCACCAGCGGCTGCTCCTGGGCACGCAGGCGGTGGGGTTCCAGCAGGCGGCTTCGTCAGAGTTCCCAATGATACCATCTCAGTTTATTCGGTTGGCAGGAAACGGTTCGCGGCATGTTGTTCGAAACATCCTGAGTGTAATGCTGAGCGCAGTAGGAACCTCGATAAAGCAGTTGTCCCAGGTGGTCCGACGATTTACGGAGGGAGGCCGATTGGCTTCCTCGCTGCATGGTTGGCCGCAGGGCTGCGGGATGATATCAGGACCAAGGCTGACCACAAGGCCCTGTTGAGGGACGGGGCCCCCGAGCTGGCATCGCAAGACTTGCGAATGCACCGCCGCAATGCTCTTGCGTTATTGCCTGGCGGCGAGCTGATCCAAAGTTTTGAACGTCAGCGTTGCGACGGCGAGCCTGTGGAACCTGAGACTCTCAGGGGTCTTTTGGGATAATGTACGAGGCCCTGATGCTGAGCATTCTTGGTGGGCCTCACGCCACTTTATTTTAAGTTGACACATGCAGCGTGCAAGTGAACTTGACACGCGCATCTTGCAATTGGAAATGTTGCGATAACGAGGTGAATGCACGAGGTACCCAGACCCAATCAATGCCAGATCTGTTGTCGGGCCCAGGGTGGACGAGGAAGAACGTGCAGCGCGTGGCGAACTCTCGGGCCGACTTGGGTTCACCACTATGCGGTGGCCGATTGCAGAAGTACGCCCAGGGGCGGTCATCTTGGAGCCCTCAAGGGCATATTGGGCGTCTTGGGCGTCTTGGAATCGTCAAGGGCCTATTGGGCGTCTTCGGCGTCTTGGGGCAATATTGCGCGGCCGTGGGCCATGGGCGTCCTGGGGCCATCTTGCAATAGCATATTGGGCGTCCGCAGCACGGCCGCTGCAGTGCCGACGATCCGTGCGAGGGGTGGGTCGTGATGGGCGCTGGTTGGGCGTCTTTGGCGTCTTGGGATCAGAGAACAGCAACACAGCATGTCCCGCTGCTGCGTCGGGTATTCCTCACCGCTGCTGCGTCGGGAATTGTCGGCTTGCTTGGGAACGTTTCCCAGTGCGTGTCGTTGCCAGCTATACAATTGCGCTGCGCGCGTGCACTGCCTGGACCAACCACTGCGGGTATACTTCTATTACAGCATCGGCGATGGCGGTACTGGCCAAAGAATCCCTCCGATAGAAACTGAACCTGAATTGTGTCGGACCTGGAGCGGCCATGGGCCATGGGCGTCTTGGCGTGGGAGGGGGGGCATTGCGGTCTCTGCCCCCGCATGGCCTCACGGGGCCTGCGGTGGCTTGAACTATGTCCTAGGGTATTCCCCGTCGGCGGGCCTAGGGCCTAAGGGCTCAACAACCGCCGCAGTCGGCGGCCGTGTCAAATCATAGGTAAACTTACCCTCGCCCGCTTACTTGTTCGCCTCCTCCTCCTCATCATCATCATCATCATCACCATCATCGTCATCATCATCGTCCGCCCCCTCCCACCACCTATAGTAATAGTCGTAGCAGCGGTAGTAGCGGTAGCATTAGCAGGGGTAGTGGTTTGAGGGGTTATGGGGGAGGCGGGGGAGGAACGCATCAATGCCAAATGGCCCGTTTGGCCAAATGGCGCCGCCGCACCCCCCGTGACCCCGCCCGCCGAGCCGACAGGCTGCCGTGGAGCGGCAGCGGCGGCGCGGGGCCACCCCCCTCCCCCGCCGAAGGCTACGGCCCCCGAGCTTTTTTTCGGGCCCCCTGGCTGGTCGCGCTGGGGGGGGCGAGGGGGCAACGGGGGGCTGTTGCCTGAGTGTAGGGTTGCTACGCATGCCCAGGGGCCCTCCGTCTGAGGGCAGCGGTTCGGGGGAGGCGGAGGATGGAGGTTATTTCCCCACCGTTTTCGGCCCCAACCCTTGTAGTAGTAGTAGTAGCAGCCGTAGCCGTAGTATTAGTAGTAGCAATGGCAGTAAGTTTCCAGCGGGGCCGTTCAGAGGTTTCTTGGTGCCTCCAGATTCGTGCATATATCTTAAAAATTCCCCAGATGTCTCAATATGTGCATGGGTGAGATCTCGGGATGCCCCAGGCCCCAGGATGTACCGACATATGCGGGCATTTGCATTGCAGGCTCCGCGGTAGCATACATGAGTTTTCGTGATGCTTCCAGTGTTTGTGATGTTTCCAGATGACTCCCAGTGTCCGTCGGGGTGTCCTTTTATGTTTCTGGTTGTATCTAGATGCATTCAGGAGTCTCTGTAGGTATCCACGTCTCTCTAGATGTATCTGGGTGTCACAACGTGTCTTTGCGTGTCTGAAGGTCTCTCTGCATGTCCCTAAACTTGCCTGAATGTATATGCGTGTTTTAGACGGGTTTTGGTGTATCTAGATGTCTCTGTGTCTGCAGAAGTGTCTGTAGATGTCTCAGACGCACACACATGATCCCGATAATTCACAAGGGCCCGAAGATGGGCCTGGACACGGCGGCATAGGACCCGTTATGGGGTTCTGCAGGAAACTGCCCCAGAGGACCCATTATGGGTTCAACAGAACACTGAGGTAGGGGAGAAATGTGACGTCTTGGAGCCGTCAAGGGCATCTTGGGCGTCTTCGGCGTCGTGGGTGTCTTGGGACAATCGTGTGCCAACCATGGGCCATGGGAGTCTTGGGGCCACCTTGGAACCCTCAATGGCATCTAGGCGTCCGCCGCACGGCCGCTGCAGTGCCGACGATCCGTGTGAGGGGTGGGTCGTGATGGGCGCTGGTTGGGCGTCTTGGAAGTCTTGGGATCAGCAAACAACAGCACCACATGTCCCGCTGCTGCGTCGGGTATTCCTTACCGCTGCTGCGTCGGGAATTGTTCGCTTGGGAACGTTTCCCAGTACGTGTCATTGCCAGATCCTGCTGCCAGATATACAAGTGCGCTTCGCGCGTGCACTGCCTGGACCAAACACTGTGGGTATAACTCTATTCCAGCATCGGCGATGATGGTGCTGGTCAATTAATCTCCCCGATAGAAACTGACTCTGGATGGTGTCGGGCCTGGAACGACCATGGGCCATGGGCGTCTTGGCGTGGGAGGGGGGGGATTGGCGGCTTGGCGACCATGGTTGCCCGTGGCATTGGAAGGGGGGCTGGTTTGGCGTGCGGGGCGAGGCCCCATTCTTAGTCCTCCCCCATGGTCGAACGTCTGAGGATGATGAGGGTGAGGATGAAGATGATGGGGATGATGAGGATGATTATGATGATGGTGATGAGGATGACGAGGATGATGAGGACGATGGGATGATGATGATGATGAGGATGATGATGATGATGGGGATGATGAGGATGACGAGGGTGATGAGGATGAGGCCCTCCCTTCTCCTCCTCCCCCCTCATTCTCCTCCTCCTCCTCCTCCCTCCTCCTCCTCCTCCTCCTCCTCCATCATCATTCTCCTCCTCACTCCTCCTCATCCTCCTCCCCCCCTCCTCCTCCTCCTCCTTCTCCTCCCCCTCCTTCTCCTCCTCCCTCCCCCGCCTCATCCCCCTCCCCATGGTCACACGTCTGAGGATGATGAGGCTGAGGATGAGGATGATGGGGGTGATAAGGATGATGGTGATGAGGATGAAAGGTGATGGTGATGAGGATGAGGATGATGAGGATGATGAGGATGATGATGATGAGGTTGATGATGCCCTCCCTGCTCATCCTCTTCCGCCTCCTCCTACCCTCCTCCTCCTCCTCCCTCCTCATCCTCCCTCCTCCTCCTCCCCCTCCTCCTCCTCCTCCTCCCTCCTCCTCCTCCTCCTCCTCCTGTCCTCCTCCTCCTCCTCCTTCCTCCTCCCGCGAGCCCCTTGGGGTTGCCTGCAGGGGCCTCTTGGGGATGGGGCCATCTAGAATTTGGAGTCTCTTGGGAAGCCTCTTGAGGAGCCTCTTGAGAGCCTCGTGAACGCCTCTTGGGATGCTTCTTGATCGTACCTCGGTGGCATCCTGGAGGACCCTCTCAAGAGGCCTCAAGTGGCCTCTCAAGGAGCTCCTGGAGGCCTCCTGGAGGACCCTCTCAAGGGGACATCGGGGGGCTCTTGTGAGCCTACTGGAGGGCTTCTTCGGTGGGCTCCTGAGGGCCCCCTGTGGCTTCCTGGAATAGCCCCTCGGCAGGGGGGCCCAGATGCTCTCAAGGAGATCCTCGAGCATCCTGGGGGCGGCTGTCGGGGGCGGGGGGGTGGGGGGGGGGGGAGTCGCTTTGAGGTTACTTCAGGGCTGGCCGTCGGGGGGGGGTCACTTTGAGGTCACTCCTGGGGCGGCCGTGGGGGGACAGAGTCACTTTGAGGTCACAGTCGTATGCAGGGTATGTCGTGGACTTAAACAGTGACTCAAATATTGAGTCACTTTTGGGGCCTCCCCTTCAAAAGTGACTCACTTTTTAGGTCCACGACATACCTCGGGGCTTCTGTCGGAACGCAGGGTGGCGACGAGTGACTCTGTGGAGCCAGTGGGCATACCCCAAGTGGCACAGAGTTGCCCCGCAATGGCTTGGACGCGACCCCGAACTGACCAGACATGTAACTCATCAGCGAGTCCGAGTGACCCAGTCCCAACTTAAACTGACCACAAAGTGACTCAAAAATAACTCAGAAGTAACTTTCGGGGTTCCGATATAGATCGGCTGGGACTTACGTTTTAGTCCTACTGGAGTTATGTTTGAGTCACTTTGGAGTCAGTTTAAGTTGCGATTGGTTCATGATGAAGTTACATTTTAGTTACTTTGGAGTTACTTTTAAGTTAGTTTGGAGTGATTTTAGCTTCGATGTTATGTTATGTTGAACATCACAACATACCATTTCATTCACATAACATGACGAAGCGCGTCCCAAAATTTCGCTAAGTACCCCCCCCCCCCCTCAGCCAAAAACGGCCGCCCTGAGTAAATCAATAATGCGACCCCCCGTTTGACCCCCCCCCCCCCCCCGCCCACCGTGTGACCCCTCCCGCCAGAGCCTTTGGCTCCGCCCCCACTGCCACTTTGAGACTTTGGCACCGCTGCAGCACCGACTGCAGCACCGACTGCAGCACCGACTACAGCACCGACTGCAGCACAGGATGGGGCGCGGCAAGGGCGAGGCTTCCTGCAAGTGCTGCGGCGAGAAGGTTCGCCATTGTAAAGGAGGAGTGGGACTGCGAGGAGGAGGAGGAGGAGGAGGAGGAGGAGGAGGAGGAGGGGGAGGATGATGCCCCAGTGTTAACAAATCGCACACACCCCTCCACGTTAAGGGAGGGGAGGAGGAGGAGGGGGAGGAGGGAGGGGGAGGAGGAGAAGGATGCGGAGGGGGAGGAGGAGGAGGGAGGGGGAGGAGGAGGAGGAGGAGGAGGAGGGGGAGGAGGGGGGGAGGAGGAAGGAGGGGGAGTAGGGGGAGGACACTCACGTATGATTAACGGCACGTGCGCGCAAGTGGGTTCGTGTGCTCTACAACTTATAGTATAAGACTTCTAAAAGTTCGTAACTGTTATATTGTTTGCGTTTTATGCGTGCACTTTGTAAAATATGCGAACATGCATTCCTATATTTATACAAGCTGTGCTCGGTGCGTTGTACCTGCGTGTCTGCGTGTTTGAATGCGTGCGCGATGTGTGTGATTTAGTTTTCGAGTTAAGCGAATGTTGTAACCATAACTGCTTCGTATTGGCGCGCGTGTGTTTGGCGCTAACAACGTAGGGGTAAACGAGTGTGTGTGTGTGTTTCAGTGTAGGCAGGCGTGCTTCTCTCTAGTGGCCGCGCTCGCTGCCTCGATCTCGCCCCCGTTGCGCGCCCCTCTCGCATGGGCAGGGGGGGCCCGCCAGAGCGAGAAGGGTTTCCCAATGCCATGCTATCTACCATGTGGTTGGTGCCAAAGGGCACCCCGCTCGTGTCAAAGGGCCCCCCGCTCGTGCCAAAGGGCCCCCCGTTCGTGCCAAAAAGGCACCCCGTTCGCGCCAAAGTGCCCCCCCGTTCGTGCGAGGAAATTATCACAATACCGTGTTCTTTATCGAGTTCCGTGCCCCTCCCACCCCGCCAGGGAGGCACCGCCACAGCGAGGAGGCACCGACGCCGTATACTAAATTACGTATGCTGGGAACTCCATTAAGTGGCCTTGCGCGCGGCATCAGTCCCCACGTGCGTGGCCGATACTCCCCTTCCATGTTTTAGATTCTCATCTTTCCTTGCGTGGCCGTCGTGTTCTGCCCCCCCCTGTCCGCCTCGTGCCTGTGCTCAGATATTCATTCGGCTTTGTTCTTGCGCGTCGGCATCGCAGTGGGCCAGTGGGCAATCGCCCAGGTGAGCAAACAGGGCGCGGCGAGGGGAGGGTGCCAACGCCCTACCCGCGCGCCGCGGACCCCTTACGAGATCGCCTGGGCGCCATCATGGAACACCCTTCGAGGCTCGCTCTGATGGCGCCCATGGCTGGGGACAAGTCGGTCGCGGAGGTGGGCGACGACCAGGTGCGCGGCCCCCTCTCGACGCCCCGACGCAAGCGGCCCGAACATCGGCCGCTTCGCATGGGCGGCCACGCCCCGTCCGACGCCGACGCGCCTTCCGTGGCCATTTTTTCGCGCCGCACCTTCCATCGCCCCCTTCCAGTCGCATGCCGCATGCCCCTTTTCCCTTTTCCTCCCACGTAGTTGTTCTCCGCGTGTTCCAGGAAAAAACCGCGCGCGGTTTTCTTCTTCGCCGACGTTGATCTTCTTCGCAGACGTTGGGCGATGCGGCGGTGGATGATGGCGGGGGCGCACAACTTACAGTGTGTACTGTGCGCCCAACATCGCCGCCAGTCTGGTTCGGGGACGCGTTGAAAGCGCTCCCACCAGAGGACAGAGTTGCGCCGTGCGCGCGCGCGCCGCGCAGCCGCATAGTAAGCTCCAATAGGTGTCAGCGCTGGCGCTCGTCGCCAAATGTTGCTTGAATGTCTTGTTGACTGTTTGAGTGTTAAGCTACTGGCTCGGGTTGGCTTCGGCGGCCGCGCGAGGCGCGGGGGGGGCGGAAGGCGCGACCGCGGCGGCGCCGCCCACGAGGCCGATCAGTTTGCCTGCTTATTCAAGACGGCAAGCCCCCGCGAGTTCGAGGCCGCCCTTCGCGGCGATGGCCTCGACGCAGGGGCGACCATACTTGCGACGCGCGCCTGGGGTTCAATGGGCGCCAAGCGGTCGCGCGCGCAGTGCCGCATTCCGCTAGGGGGCGCAACGGCGATGCGGAGGACCCACAGTGGGCCGCCGCGGAGGCGTTGTGCGGCGTCGCTCGGGGGCGAGACGTCGCGCGGCGCCGCCGAGCGCGGGCCCCGAAACGCCGACCCCGACGCCGACGACGCCGCCGCATGGGCGGCGGGGGGCGGTCGTCGCCGCGACGTCGCCCATGCGGTAATAAGGTAAATCGGTAATGGGTGGTGGGCGGGTGGTAATGGTAATAGGTAATAGGTGGGTGTGTGGTAATAGGTGGTGGATGGGTGGTGGGTGGGTGGTGGATGGGCGGTGGGTGGGTGGTAATAGGTAATAGGTGGGCGGTGGGTGATGGGCGGGTGGTGGGTGGACGGTGGGTGGGTGGTGGGTGGGTGAGTGGTGGTTGGTGGTTGGTCGGTGGTATTTGGTGGGTGGGTGGCGGTTGGTGGTTGGTCGGTGGTATTTGGTGGGCGGGCTGTGGATGGATGGATGGTGGGTGGGTGGTGGGCGGATGGTAGGTGGGCGGTGGGTCGGTGGAGGGTGGGTGGTGGGTGGGCGGTGGGTGTGGGGGTGGTGGGTCGGTGGGTGGTGGTTGGCGGGTTGGTGTTGGATGGGTGGGTGGGTGGTGGATGGGTGGTGCGCGCGCCCGCCGCTGGCCCGTCCTGCGCCGCGGATTCGTGGGCGACAATGGCCCGACGACGGCGACGACGACGACGACGACTGCGATGATGACGATGGGGGCGGCGACGGCGACGGCGACGGCGGCGACGGCGACGGCGACGACGACGACGACGACGACGACAGCGACGACGACTTTGACGACGACGACGACGAAAAAGACGACGACGAAAAGGATGACGACGACGACGGCTGCGAGGGGTTCGCCGTCGGGCCCAGGGGGGGGGGCACGAGAGCCCCCCTGTCGGAGCCTTGTCGATGGCTGCGTTGGTCCAGGGGGGGCCACGAGATGCCCCCTCTGGCCCTCTGGGGCCCTTCTGTGTTTTTTTTTGTTTCTCTTTCTCTATCTCTCTTCTGTGCTTGCTCTGGCCGTGTGGCCCTTTGGGTCCAGGAGGGGCCACGAGAAGCCCCCTCTGGCCCTCTGGGGGGCTCTTCTGCTATTCTGTTATTCTGTTATTCTGCTATTCTGCTATTCTTCTATTATGCAGGCATTGTATTGTGTGTGCGCGCGTGTGCGCGTGTACACTTTAATTTTATATTAGTTGGTGTTGTTTGTGTGCGTGTGTGTCTGTGTCTGTGTGTGTGCGCGCTCGTGTGTGCGCTATTATTAGTACACGGGGTATTATTACACGGGATACTTTATTGCTCTGGTGTTTTACCCCGTGTAATGGTACAATATGTAGATGTGGTTTGACACGTGCGTTGGCGTTGCCTTTTTACTGGCCAATGTATATGCGTGTTTTCACTTAACGGCGCGCCGTGCTGTGGTTTAGGGAAACCGCACTTTCCGAACGCAGCCGCCCTCCATCCGCATAGCTGTTCCCATGTGTTTTGTATACTATACGTGTCGGCGGGTACTCGGTCATATTTGCGTGTCGTAGTGCAGCGTGCGCGTCCTGGCATGCACGTGCTACTTGCAGCGCGCCATGTGGATTGTGGCAATTGCCGTGCAAAGGTGTTACTAACAGAACACCTTTGCGCGGCAATTGTGGCGCGGGAGGTATGTGCTGGAATGGGTGTAAACATGTTGACGCGTGTAATTAATGAGACATATATCATAATGATTATGTTGGGTTTGTCGGAGGAGGACGGAGGAGGTGGAGGACGGAGGAGGTGGAGGACGGGGGAGGTGGAGGACGGCGGTGGAGGACGGAGGAGGTGGAGGGCGGGGGAGGTGGAGGACGGCGGTGGAGGCCGGCCACTGGACGGGAGAGGTGGAGGACGCGGACGGAGGCGGTCGGAGGGTGGGCGACGTGGACGAGGAGGCCGATGAGGAATGAGGAGCAGGAATATGAGGAGGAGGGGGAGGAGGAGGAGGAGGAGGGGGAGGAGGAAGTAGAAGGAGTGACATGGGAGGGCGAGGACTTGATGTTTTTGATTCCCTGGAAGGTGGAGCCCATCACCAACAGGCCGTGGTCCTCGGCGGCGTCCGCCGCGGCGCCCTCGTCGGCGGGGCCTGCGCGGCCTGGCGGGGCTCGGAGGACTGCGGCCGCTATCCAGCAGGCGGCGACGGCCGAGGTGCAGGAGAAGACCTTGGACTTCGCGGTGTTGGCGCTGCAGAGGGACCCGTCGGCACGCGAGGAGCGTTGGTTCATCGAGACCGTGCTCTACCCCAAGGTCTCGTGGAAGGAGTTCCTGGACCAGATCGGCACAGACGTCGTCGTGCAGGGTCGCGTGGCCGACGCGAGGCGCGTCGAGCGGGGGGCCTCAAAGATGTTCGACGAGGGGGAGGTCACCCACGGGCGTGTGACAGCAGTTGACGTTGAGCGTCCCTTCATGATCATGAATGAGAAAGAGTTGTCCAAAGAGGTCGAACTAAAAAAAATCCCTAAGAAGAACCTCGACTTGCTGCCGAAGTCCGCGTGGCCCAAGGAGGACGGCTCGGGGGAGTACGAGGTGATCCACTGGTTCCCAGACACAGAGAAGTTTCGCAAGGCCACTGCGAGGCAGACGATGTACGTCTGCAGCGACACTACGATCATGAGCCCGAGCAGCCAGGTGAGCCCTTTTCAAGCAGATGAGCAGTTCTGGCAGATGGTCAGCAACAAAATACAGAACCAGAGCGCTGACTCCATCAACAGGCAGCAGAATTGCCCTGGCGGGCACGGCTTGCTGTCCTTGGCCGATTTCAAGATGAAGGCGAATCCCGATGCTGCTCGTGCCACTCCTGCCTCGTCGAGCCTTCCTGCTGGCCGTAAGGCATATCCGCCAGTACCTACGATGGCTCCTGCGGCGCCTCATGTCATCAACGTGCCAGAAGAGACGCAGGAGGCAAGTGCGACGGCGTTGGACGACGACACGGAACCGCAAGATTCTCCCGACCGCGGATCTGGGGCTGCTGCTGCCGCCGCCGACGAGTGGGAGATGCTGTCGGCCAGGGGCGGTAGCCCAAAGCGGGCGCTGCCAGCCGAGATGACTACCCCCAGGATTAGCAGGCTCAGGAGCTCTTTCGACTTGGAGGGGGGTGACGGCAGCCCTCCCGGCGGGAGGCAGGTCGACGACGCCTCGTCCTCCTTCCAGGGAGATGATGATATGAGTTCACCAGGACTCTTGGGCCAAATGGGGGAGGATGGCGGTAGGAGGACTAAGGGGTAGTAGGGCATATGATGAGTAAGAGCATGGTGAGGATGAGGATGATGATGAGGATGATGAGGACGAGGATAGTGAGGATGATGATGATGTTGATGATGAAGATGATGATGCTGAGGATGAGGATGATGAGGATTATGATGATGATGAGGATTAGGATGATGAGTAATATCATGACTAGGCTGGTGAGGATGATGAAGATGATGATGATGAGGATGGTGAGGATGAGGATGGTGAGGATGAGGATGGTGATGAGGGCGATGAGGATGGTGAGGATGATGAGGATGATGATGATGAGGATGATGATGATGAGGATGATCATGAGGATGATGATGATGAGGATGATGAGTAAGATGAGGATGGGGATGATGAGTGAGGGCATGATGAGGATGAGGATGATGAGGATGAGGATGGTGATGAGGATGATGATGATTAGTAAGAGCATGACTTGTACGGTACAAACTAGCAGGGGGAAGGCGGTGGGACAGGAGGTGGAGAAAGGTTTAATCCGATCGAGGTCAGTTCATCCGAGCTCGGGCTCAGTTGGGTTGCCCGGCGGTAATGACACACATCGGACGTGGTGGGCAGACTGGGCTCGAAACGTTTCTAGGATTGTGGGAACAGGTTGTGGGTATGCTATAGGTGTACACATTCCTCTAGGACAAGATCCAGTCGACGTTTGGTCCAGGCGCGTGGGGCTGCTGGACGTGATCAGCAAGAAGGTCGACGGGAGGACGGTCTCGGGGACGGGCCGCGCGGCGACTCGACTCCAGAGGCAAGATGTCACCAGAGATGCAGGCAATCGATTGAAGAACTACCACGCTGTGGTTGTCCACGCGCAGGCGCCCGTAGATACCGAGATCGCCGCCAGCAACGGGACGGTCGAGGACATCCAGAAGCACATCTCGGCCATCGCAGCACACGGCCTTGTTTTTTTCAGCCACCCCTGAGCGTGCTGCTGGCGGTCGTTCTCAAGACGGCCATAGGCGCGTGGCAGAGTGATAACATCGAGGGCTTCCTGAAGGTGACGTCTTTCTGGAACGACCCCGACGCCATGCTCTCGGAGGGCCCCCCTAGCGATCTCAAGACCCTCAGGCTGGCCAGCGCGGGTGACATGCGCCCCCAGGCCACGTTCTACCAGGAGCGCATCGTGAAGGACATCATTGTCCCGAGCATCAACGCTGGCGCCGAGAGCCATGAGAAATTCGCGAGCTGGGCGAAGGGGGCTCTGGCATCGATCTCGGGCTGCGATTGGCTGGTGATGGACGAGACGGCGGCCCGCGTCGTGAAGGAGCTCCGCACCAGCGCTCAGGGCATCTCCATGCTCGCGGAGGTGACCATCAGCAAGCAGCTCATGGAGCTTTGGGTGGGGCTTAACCAACTCACCAGGTCACCAGGTTGAGGGGGGAGGGCTCACCAGGTCACCAGGTCACCTGAACTGTAAGGCGTGCTCTGGGCCCAAGTCGGGCCCGTTGGCGGGCCCAGAATGGGTCCAGCCCCTCTGGCGTGCCAGAGGGGCTGAACCCATTTCGTCGTCGTCGTGGCCCTCGTCGTCGTCGTCGTCGTCTTTCGTCGTCGTCGTGGTGGTCGTCGCCGTCGTCACGTGAAAAACATATTCGTCGTCGTCGTCGTCGACGTCGTCGCCGTCGCCGTCGTCGTCGTCGTCGTCGTCGCCGTCGTCGCGTGAACAACTCATTCGGGCACCGCTCGAATGGGCCCCCCATGCGCTGGCATGAACGCCAGACGAAGACCCTTCCCCTCCACATTATTTTACGTCACCATGCCCTCCCCAGTATCTTTCTGGGGAGGGCGTGGACCGCCTGTAATCCAGTTTTGCAGTGTTCCAGCTCGTGCGTTGGACCCCCACCCATGAGACCTCGCTGGCAACGCTTCAGAAGGCCAGCAAGGGCATCTCCAAGAACATCGTGACTAAGATCGGCTGCGCCCTCGACAAGTCAGATCATTGGCATGAGCTGATGGACAACGTGATGCTGATGGGTCAATTCATTGACGACCACGGTGACAAGATCAGCCAGATGGAGAAGGACCTCAGCCAGTTTCAGTGTGGACATGATGGCGCTACGGGCGCCCTCACATGCATGATGGCGCAGCTAGGCAAGTGGTCGCAGATTGCACCTTTCCCGACATGCTTGGACGGCGTCTCTGATAAGCTGGACGTCGCCGTGAGAGGTCGCGTCAAGGCCGTATTGGGGAACTCTGCTACCACCAGCGTGCAATTCAACACCGTGCAGGCGATGATTGGCGAGGCGTCCTTGGTGTGGCCTAGCAACGGAGATTACGTAGTGCTTCAAGAGGAGGTTGCCTTAAGAATCCGTGGTATTTCAAGCTCTGAGAAGGTGGCAGAAGTGACCGCCTCAATCGATGCCATCATCAATGTGCCATTTGTGAAGGACTTTTCCGTTGAGGACGCAGTGACGGGTGCGACGGCGGAGGGCGGCATTTCTGTTTTGAAACCTTTGATCGTGAAGTTGACGGCCTCCGTGGAGGGGCTCGGGGCGGTCAGCGAAGTCTCAGATGAGCTCAAGCAGAAGAGGTCGGGTTTCAAGCCGTTCCTGCTGGCCCTCCTCGAGGCTACATTTGGCGGCGACGGCTTTAACGAGGTGCAGGCCCGCGTCGATAAGGTTTCCACTTCGAGAGCTTTTGATCAGGTGGTCAATTGGGCAAAGGTCAACCAGCTATACCAAGCTTTGCACTCCGTGATCCTCAAGCACGGGGCCTTCGTGCAGACGGGCGTTGACGGCAATGACCCAGATACGACAACCCTTGCAGTTTTCGATGCTATGTTGGCTCTTGAGCGCGCTCGCTTGACGCTCGGTCGGACTTCTAAGGACCTGCCCAAGAATGCGGTATCGGACAAACTATTCAAGGTGGCCCACGCGTACGTCAACGCCATGCAGATTTTGGTCCAGAAGGGCCACGAATATCGGATCCAGAGTTTCACAGGTAGGATCAATGAGAGGTTGTGCATCTTTGGTCCTACGTCCAAGGGCGGCGACGGCGACCTCCCATGGTACGACGGGCTTGGCAAGCCCCCTCTGGAGGAGCTGCTGGAGAAGGCCGCGGAGCTGCTCCCCCTCAAGAAGATGTCGGCCCACGTGGCTACCTACAAGCAGCTTGAGAAGGAGACTTGTGGGGTAGAAGTGGCGGGGTCGGTAATGTCGGGGCTGGAACGATTTTAAACCGTTGTTGCCCCGATCGTTTGGTCAAGCTGTTGACGTAACTACGGGGAACCGTAGGGCCCATCACACAATCCGTGCTTACAGAATGGCTACCTAACATATCGACCCACTGCCATGATATGCTGGTTTTTGTTTTCGCCTACCCGTGAGGAGAAGGCCACGCTTCTGGATGCTTGCAAGGTTGCTGGCAACATGCATGCGAGTGACCTCCCGATCTTCGAGACGATCGATACGACCCTGCACCGCGCCAAAGTTTGCAAGTGTGAGGCGTTGCTTCTCACGGCCATGAGGACCGAGAAGGATCAGACCCAGCTCCCGGAGAAGATCAGGGCAGAGCTGCTGGAGCTGCGCCAGTGGCTCAACCCGCTGCAGAAGAAGTGGGAGGAGGAGATCTGGGACGAGCTGGTGCCGCACGTTGTGCAGATCATCGAGGGCCCCTAGGAGATATATGATATGATTGATGGTGGTAGTGCTGGAGTTCGCCAGCCTTTTCGGGCAGGCGCCGAGGCCGCCTGCTTCCGCCTGCGGCCCGATCGTCATTAATCGTGGGGCCGTTGGTCCAGCCGCTTGGGCTCAGACCACGCTGAGTAATGAGAGAGAATTGCTAACGTTTGTTATCTAACAGTAGAAACACAACACTGATAAGAAGCAACATCTCACATTACAGAGTTTAGGCTTTTCGGCGCTGCGATCGGCCTTGGGGCTGGAGATTCGAGTGCCCCCCCAGCCCCCAGAGAGCCCGTTCCTGACTGCAGCGCCGCTCTGCTGGCCCGATCGTGATGGCAGTGACAGGGGGGGGATGCCCCGCGGTGTGCGCACGAGGTGAAAACACCAATATATCATAAGCGCTTTCGCGCTCGTGCCGCCCCCCCCCCGCAGACTCGGCAAGACACAGTAAGCGCGCAACCCTAGCACTTAAGAGTAAACGAAGGTTGACAACCAACTGGCTCAGGTCGAAGTTGTTTGGCTCAGGCTTACCCGTGCATTTCGGCTTAAGCTCCTCCTGAATGCTGCACTTGCACCGTCGTGCGCGCGCCGCTCGGCCCGCGCGCAAACGCCCGCAACATTTGTTGTTAGGCGTTCTGGCGTCGCGCCCGTGCGGCAGCTTGCGTGCAGCACGCGAGCTTAGACCAACAGTCTTTGTGCGACCAAGGGGCCCCGCGGGCCCCATTGATGAGGGGCGCTGCGGGTTGGGCCGTTCGCGCGCGCGGCGGGTTGTTTGAGCTCCGCTATGGGTGCTCGCATTGTTTTGCGAGGCGCTGTTGCTGGGGCGGCGGCCGCGCGAGGACTCGCGCCAGTCTTGGCCATCAGCGCTGTTTTCCAGTGCTGCGCCCGTCAATGGTTTGGGGCGCCTGCGCGCGCTAGTCGCGCCGACGTTGGCGTGGCGGATATCTGTGCTGCACGCGCGTCGACGGCACGTCATCAGAACAGGCCGCTCGCCGCGCGACGGCGCGATGGTCGGTCCGCCGTTGTTTTGGCGGCGGGCGGCGGCGTAACTGTGTGAATGTTTGGCAATTGTGTGCCTGCGTGGCGTTGCCAAGTCATGTCGTTGCGCGGCCGCGATTCGGCGTGGTCTGCGGGTGTTTGCGCCCTCTGGGAATGTGCCATGCTTGTTACATTGCGCGCGCCAGCCTGCTGCTCTGCGGGTCGTTCGACCCTTGCTTTGTTATCGCGCGGGCATCCAAGCTTTTTCTTGCAGCGCTGCGAATCGCAATTTGCTTTGACAAGTTAAATTGGTGGTCACTTTCAACGAAGTCGAAGGGGTGCCCGCCATAGTTACTTTAGAGCTACTTTTTTTGGTAGCTGATCAGCTGTAGAGGATCGGTTCATACACAAATGAAGGCGATGCTGATGCTGACGATGATGATGCTGATCACGATAATGATGGTGGCGTTTATTATAGGCACGTGGAACGAGACTGGGGGGATGGTGCATGTATGATGAGCTATCCCCAACCATTCCTCAGTCAGTCCCTCCCCTTCTTTCCATCATCGCCCTCCTCCCCCCCTGAATTTCCAGAATGCGAACCTACAAACCTACAGGCCTAAACGCCCGTCTAGACGTCTAGACTGCCTACAACCTCGACATGAGTCTAGACGTCGACGTCCTGGTGCCATTGCTAGCCCTCCTGGAAGGTCAGGGTCCTCCTCCTCCTCCTCTTCCTCCTCCTCCTCCTCCATCTCCTCCTCCTGTTGCCCTGCCCTCCATACTTAGCATCGTCGATCCTTGCCGCTGCCAGGCGGCTGCCAAGCTGGCCAAGAAATGCCTGAAGAAGGGGCCGCCGCACGCGATGTACAACTCGTGGACCGAGGAGATCGAGTTCCTGAAGGTGCGCAGGGGTAGGTCGAACACCTCCACGCAGGCCGCGCAGACCGACATCATTGGAGATGTTGACATCTCCCCAGAGGCGGCCGCGGAAGCGCTCGAGCGAGGACTGAGCTCAGAGCTTCCAGCCGAGACGGTGCACGGGGCGCTGATCATGGTTGAGTCTCACATTCCTTTCACTCCGCCAGCCTTGCTGGCAGCGCCTGGGGCGCCATCATCTCTCACGCCCGTGAAGCTCACCGCCGTGAAGGTCGAGCCGCCCCCTGCGCCAGCCAAGAAGTCCGAACAGTCGGTGCAGCCAGCCAAGAAGTTCGAACAGTCGGTGCAGCCAGCCCCCTGCGCTTCGAGTTCGTCGCAGCAGCTCGCGTCAGATTCCAGGAGTGAGAAACTGCTCGCCCTCCAGCTCTTGCAGAAGATCTGGTTGCCAGATGCCGCCGATGCGCATGGCGTTGCGCAGCAGCAGTTGGCTGTCAGCAGTGGCGCCGAGGTGCACGGCGATTGCCCATCGCATGCGCCCAGCGGCGCCACCCCCGCGCCTGGCGGCGCGGCCGGCGTCAGCGCTGGCGCAGCGGGCGCGGCGAGCGATGGCGCGGCCGCGGCCAGCTCAGCAGCGCAGCCCCAGCAACCCGAGAAGAAGAAGGTCGAGACGCTGCCCCACAAGAAGTTGCACATGCAGGTGTTCGCCGAGGGGAAGAAGCTGCGGTCCCTGATGACACAGGCAGCATCGGGGTGGTGAATGGATCGGGCCTGATGTGGAGGAGGATGATGATGAGGAGGAGGAGGAGGATGA
Source organism: Prorocentrum cordatum (assembly GCA_963575745.1). Classification (NCBI taxonomy): domain Eukaryota; class Dinophyceae; order Prorocentrales; family Prorocentraceae; genus Prorocentrum; species Prorocentrum cordatum. The sequence continues at coordinate 152,552 of CAUYUJ010019329.1, read as the reverse complement.
GGAGGAGGACGAGGAGGAGGAGGAAGAGGATGAGGAGGACGGGGAGGAGGAGGAGGAGGAGGAGGAGGAGAAGGACGAGGAGGATGAGGAGGAGGTCGATACATCCTGAGGTTGAACGATGATGTTGTTGAAGAGGGCCAGGGACTGGAACGATGGGATGAACGATGTGATTGATGAGGAACAGGGGGTGAACCTTTTCTTCTCCTCATCCCTGCCTTCTTTCGCTTATCCTTGCATGTCCTACTGATGTACCTCCAGTCTCCTCGCTCGCTGCCTCGTCCGCCTGACCTTTGCATATCACACTTCTGTATCTCTAATCTCCTCTCCCGCTGCCTCCTCATCCGCTTGATCCCCCTCGCCTTCCCCCACGCAACGATTCGTTCAGCTGGCTGGCCGTGGCCCCCACCCACGCCGCCCCGTCCACAACGTCGCGCCACTTCCCTTGCTTTGGCCCTGCCCCCGCGGCAGGCGACCAACATCTTGAAGTTCAGCCAGGACAAGAACTCCGACTGGCACTGGGCGAAGGACGAGGTGTCGGACTTGCGGCACGTGGTGGAGGGCAACACGGATGGCCAGGAGGGCGAAGTCACCGAGGTGGCGAAGGCCCGCCTGCTCCACCCCCCTCCCCCATTACCACATCTCGCTCTCTCCTCCCGCCGGTCAACGAGGAGACGGAGAAGAATATCCCCCTGAAGTCGCTGCAGAAGTTGCTCGATCACGACCACAAGGATCCGCGGGTCAGCATCGCCAAACCTATCTCCACCGCCGATGGGCCATGGTCTCCCAGCACCCTTCCAAGCGGTGATATGCACGGTGAAACCCGACGGGGTCGGGATCATCATATATCACCGCCTGCGGGGGGCGTCGGCCAGCGAGGCCAAGACCGTACCATTGGAGATGGGGATCGGTTAAGCGATCCTCCGAGGGGGGGGGCATGCGATGCCTGGTTGCTGGCAGGGGTGCGCGGGGTGACCACGTACCTTGACCTTCCAGGGGGGAGGGGGGGGGGGGGCTATACCCCTCACCTTCAGCATAGTATCCCCACACTCTTTCATATGTCTCTAGGTCTGGACGGCCACGCACTCCCATCCTGGAAGGTCAGGGGGCGTGTACGAGGGCTAGGGCATGAATAGGATAATGACGAGATCCAACACGGCGAGGATGGATGCGGATCGCGGGCGTGGAACAATGTGGTCGACGGGTTGTGATGATGAGTATTGCCGATGCCTATGAGGATGCTGATGATGATGTTGAGGATGATGAGGATGGTGATGTTGACGCTGCCGATGCTGATGCTGGTGGTGGCGGTGACTATGATGATTACGCATATGAGTATGCTGATGATGATCACGATGATGACGATGGTGGTGATGCTGATGATGCTGGCGCTGCTGATGATGGTGATGAAGATGTTGATGATGATCATGATCATGATGATGATGATGATGATGGTGATGCTGATGATAGTGGCTGTTATGGGGAAGACGACGAGGATCATGCCGAGACTGATGATTCCTATGATGGATGATGAGGGCATGCTATGTCCGACGGGCATGCTATGTCCGACGGTCCATTTCTCGCATCAAGCAAGGGGGCGGTCTCGCGCGGCAGCGCATGCGTACGTGCGAGGAACGACGACGCCGCTACCGTCGCCAGGATTGACGTCGAGGGGCGAGGGAGAGGTGATGAATGTCGAGGCCCCCTCCACAAGCCGACAGGGGCGAGCCTAAAACCGATGGCGCGCACCGCGCACAGAGCCGCATCAGGCGTTCGACACCTTCTGCATCATGTCCTTGAATTTGACCATCACCTCGGCCGCCCTGTCGAGCTCGGGAAGCACCCTCTGCAGCGAGCGACCGTGGTGCGTCATGATCTCCGCCGTCGACCTGCAAAGAAAATACATGGCGTAGCGGTACTCGTGCTGCTCGTCACTGCCCGACTGCTCCATGCCGAAGCCCGACTGCTCCATGTACTCAACGGCCCGTTCCACCTCGCGCCTGGTCTTCTCGAACGCGACCACCACATCGCCAAACGGAGTCTGGTCGGTGACGGCAGCCTCCGAGGACGAGGCAGCAGCGGCGGCGGGCCCCGACGCCTGCGAGCGCCGCGGGGGCGAGCGGGAGCGAGACTCCGAGGTCGAGTCGGGGCCCCGCTCGTCCTGGCCAGTCGCGATCGGCGCCATGCTGAGCGAACGCCTGACATCCGCACGGGCCGGCATGGCGCCCGCGGGCTCACGCGCAGAAGCCCCAGCGGGCGACATGGAGCCAAAGCGGTTGCACGCGGCAATGAGGCCCCCACGGGGTGGAACCCGACGAGGTTCCAAAAGGGGATGTGCTGACCAAGGGATCCCAGAGATGCTGTGTGCCGGCCAAGGGCTGTGACCCCAGCATTCGGCACAACCCAAAAGCTGTGCATGAACCACCTGGCAATGCGCAACGGCAAATGCAATGCGCAATGCAGTGAGCGAAGAGCGATAACAACGCAGAGGGTTACAATCGATGCATTGCCCATGCATGCGGCGGCGGTCGGAGATCTACCTGAACACAACGATGAGCGCGCTAATGTGTTACAAGATCCTGGGAGGAGCCGAGCCGCCCACGGACATCGCTGACCAAGGATGATTCCAAATCGCCGACCAGGAGGACCCATGCCGAGGGCCAGGGACTCACAGCTCCGACAAGGGGGGCCCGACGGACAGGAGCGAGACCTCGAATGTATGCCCGCATCTACCTTTTTTTTATATATATATATATATATATATATATATAGGAACGACCACACACACACACTGTAGGCAACAACCCAGCAAGACACATGTGCACCGCGTCACAACGCATGCGACCACCATCATAACATACGTCACTGTCTTGACCTGAGTTTGCGTTGGCTCGAGGCCTCCCAGATGGCCGACATACTTGATTTTCGCATCACTGTAGAAATCCCTGGGCCCCCCCCCTCGAAGGCGACAATCCGTCGCCTCGTTGGCGAGCTCCGAATCCTCTCGGGACCTCCAGCGGATGGCTGCCCGCGGACGCGCGACACGGCGACGCAGATGGACAGCCCTTCCTCAGCGGACACCCAAACCTTGGCGGAGACCGTTGGAGCCAAGCCCTGCAAGAAGCAGCGCCTAGAGGAGAAGCTTCCTGTCGAGGGCGCAATCGTCATCTCATCGGGGAATCCTGCACATGCGGTGGCGAACACGGCTGGTGCGAACGACGCTGCGATGGAGGACCGCGTCGGAGCGCAGGTGAAGCAGCTTCCACCCGCGGTGAAGAGTGACGACCAGTTGGATGACTGGGCTGAGTTGCCATCGTCCTTCGAGTATGAGTTATGCAAATATCCTGACGCCATCGAAGTGTGCGACCCCGCCCCTTCGTCTGGTCCAGACTCGTGCCCGTTAGGGGCCTCTTGGACAGATGCCCAGAGGCCGTGGAGCTTTTGAGCGCTATTGCATCGGCATCGCCACCTCACCTCATCCTTTCTCGTCAAACTTACTATGCCCCTCCCTCTCCGACCCCCTCGTCTGGCCAATCCTCTTCAACATTCGTCCTCCAATCCTCTGCTTCATTCCCCTCGTCATGTCTGACCCTCATCATCATTCTTCCGTGTCTGATTCGCCCTCGGTCAACTTCATTTTCGGCCTTGGCTTCATCGCATCGCCCTCGCTCCCCGAACAAGCCCACCGTCAATCGCATTATCCTCATCACCCTTCTCGCCATCCACATGCACCCTCCCTCCCTCTGCTTCAGCCTCAACTTGGCGGTGCCCGCGCGGGCGCGACAGTTCGAGCCCGCGCTTATCTATGGCAGTCAGTGTGGAGTAAAAGGCCCACCCTGGCGGCGGCGGCGACGACGACGGCGGCGGCGACGCCGTCGGCGACGGCGGCGGTCGCGGCCTGGCGCAACATCTGCAGTCACGTGGTCGGGCTCGGGGGCGGCTGGGTCGGCCTCCGCGGGCCGCGGGTGCAAGGGGGCGGGGCGTGCCTGCGTCATCTGAGCTTTCTTGCCAGCCTGCCTCGGCTTGCCTCAGCCTCAGCCTCAGCCTGCATCGGCCTCAGCCTCAGCCTGCCTCGGCCTCAGCCTCAGCCTGCCTCGGCCTCAGCCTCAGCCTGCCTCAGCCTCAGCCTGCCTCAGCCTCAGCCTCAGCATCAGCATGCCGCGGCTTGCATCAGCCTCAGCCTCAGTCTGCCTCGGCCTCAGCCTGCCAATGGATGCGGGGGTCACGTGCCCGAGCTGCCCTCGATTACACACACACGCACACACACGCACACACTCACACACACACACGCGCGCACGAACACGCGCACGCACACACACACACACACACACACACAACCGCACCCACGCACACACGCACACACGCGCACGCACACACCTCAGGCGCACACACACACACGCGCGCACTAACACGCGCACACACACACACACACACACACACACACACCTACACACAACCGCACAAACGCACACACGCACACACGCGCACGCACAAACCTCAGGCGCACACGCACGCACGCACGCACGCACGCACGCAAGCACGCACACACGCACGCACACACACACACACACACACACACACACACACACACGCACGCACGCACACACACACACACACACACACACACACACACACACACACGCACGCACGCACGCACGCACGCACACACACCACACACACACACACACACACACACACACACACACACGCGCGCATACACACATACACGCACACGCACGCACGCACACACATACACACACACGCCCACACACCTTTATATGCACAATGGGGATTGGGCATCCATAGGAGCAACGACGATCCCCCCACCTGCCCCCTTTGTCCCATCGGATGTTGACGCGCCACGCATGCGTTGGCTAGCGTGTCAGGTGGTCTGGACGCCGTGTGATTTGCAATGGGAACTCGTGAGACTCGGCGTCTGAAGTGTGTCTGGCATTATGGGCGCTTCTCGGGGGCCGAGTGCAGGCAGCGAGATGTTCGTCAGCATGTTGGTGTTGAATCGCCTTTGCACCCTCGCTCCCTCTCTCGGGCCAGCTCCGAAACTAGCCCCGCTGCCCGCAGGGGTCTGTGACCAACTCGACGGGCTACCTCAACGCACAGTTGGGGGCGATCAACACCGCCCTCGAGAAGGTGTCCGCGGTCCTGCTGCCCCTGCAGCGGATGCACGCGAGCAAGTACCAACCAACTGTTAAACCCAAGGCGAAGGGCAAGGCGAAGGCCGCGAAGGCCTAGGCAGCGCCGCAGCCCGATCTTGAGTATCGCTTAACCGATCCCCATCCCCACCAGCGTGGGCTGAGTCCCACTGGCAGATGTATCCCCCTAAGTGGGGATATAGGCTGCCCTCTTCGGGTTTCAATGGGTATATCCCCAACTGGGGCAGTGAGATGGTGGGAATCGGGATGGGGATGAGGATGAGGATGGGGATCGGTTAAACGATACTGAGAGCTTGCCCCGCCCGCCACATCGGCCCTGCATGCGACAAGCAAGCAATGCGGCGACGGGCGGGCCTCTCGGTTTCCGTGAAGTTAGAAGGTTAATTTTCCTTCGTTCGACTGGATTCGACGCTTGCGCGTCGCAGGAAGGGGCTTCGTGGTAAAGCATGGGCCGTGCGACGCTGTCAGTTCACCATGCGTGGCGGTGCGATGGATGCCAGATCTCTGTACACCAAAATCGAGTCAAGTAAGAAGCACCGAAGCACGGGGGTATATCCACTCCGCTCATTGGCTCTCTTCTGACCTTCCAGAGCGTGAATCATGTTTTCCAGCACTGCACGCTTTTCGGTGCTGCTTGCGCGCCTTGATTTGGATGTCGATTCAAAGGTCCTGTTGATATACCTAGATGGTGGAAGTCCGAATCGCCCCCCCTCCCGCCCCGCTAAAGATGGTCCAAACCCAGACCCCACCTATCTCATTAACCTATCTCACCCCTCCTCGCTCCACCATCCCAACCTCCCCCCCCCCCCCGCCCTCCCTGAGGTCAACAAATCCAAGGGTCAAGTCACGAGCGTCCGGCTTCCCCCGCGCCTGGCTCGCTGCTAAGCTATACCATCAGGATGCAAACATCGCTCTGCCTAACTATAAGCAGCTCTGGCCAGAACCAAACATTATGTTCCTGCTGATGTGTTCCTGTAACGTCACCTCCCTTCGCGTTCGGTCCTATCACTGGGGGCATCTCACATAGGGTAAGAGTAGATGGAGTTGGAGGGTCGCGCCGCATCCTCGAAGCATTGCCGATGCATCGTCGATGCATCGGCTAGGTCGGCGTGGAGAACATCACGCTCCATGTCGACCAGCATCGCCGATGCGTAGTATCTATATATATATATATATATATATATATATATAGATGTACTATATGCAGCGCTCCTTCCACCCCCTCTGGTCGGTGCTCCGTTTTGGAAGCCTTGCATCCCCCTCCTGCCTTCTCAGCCCGCCCTATCATCCTCTCTGTTCGTATCAGCCGCGGCTCTAGCATGAGGGCAGCGCGGGCTCGCCTGAGCGGCGCCGACGACCTCGCCGATGGCGGCGCCGAGGCGCAGCTGCCCGAGGGCGAGGCGCAGCCCTGCAGGGGCTCCGGTTCTGGGCCGAGACAGCGGCGGGCAACGACGAAGTTCGTTGCGGCCGGGAGGGCGGTGCTGAGGGCGACCCAGACCCAGTCCGCTCAGGAGCGGACGAAGAGGCTCGGGGCACGCGAACAATTCACCTCCACCGACACTGGACAGGCACATCGTGGGCCCAGGATTGGCGCGGGCTCTCCATGGCATGCCTGGAGGGCCGATGTGCAAATCCTCGGCGTGCGATGGGCCTGGTCAGGATCGGCGGAAGTGGAGCGTTCGCGCGCCCATGAGACTGCATAGCACCCACGAGCCTGGCAGCCCACAAGATCAGCTAAACAGCAGGCTTCCGCCCATAGCCTTTGGGAGGAGGATACTTCCGAGATCCCAAACTGTTCTGGGGGGACTTCCGAGATCCCAAACTTCCGAGATTCCAGATCCCAAGTCCGAGATCTCAGATTCCATGATCTTTTTCCCTCATCGATCCTTCTAAACTCACTCCCTCTCAGTGCGAATACCACCTCCTCCCCCTCCTCAGGGCAAAGCAACGCTTCCTTCCCACGCGTCGAGCGCCCCCGCAATCGGGGGCGGTCTGATTTAGATTCTGCGTGGGCAAGTGGGCGGGTGGTCAGTGGACCGCGAAGGACCTCGTGAAGCTGGCTGACCTCATACAGGAGTCCTCGGGCAAGGGCTTGGACGCTCTCACGATCGGCGCGGGCAAGCGTGGAGATAATCATTCTCGAAATGTTCAGCGAGCCCTAGGTGTTCAGTCATTGAGCGAGTTCATCTATACTGCCAAGATCGCATTGCACAATGAGGGCGACAATGTTGATAGTTTGGTGGAGTTTCCGATGCGCCTACCTCATGAGATCATATACCACGCAGGGTGCGATTCGCCAGAAGATTTAGATATGAATTCCGTGGACCCGCGGGGCTACGTGACCAGGCAATACATGCCCCACCCAATAGTTCAGCAGCACGGCAGTGGGCGGGTGCTACCATTAGGCATTTACACAGACAAGCTCGCCGTCGGAAAGACCGACAATGTTGTGAGGTGCCACGTTGTTTCAAACACAGTGGCGCGTTTCTGCTGAATCCCTGCCTTAATTTGAAGTGGGTTCAGCATGTTCCATCCTTCTCTCCATCCCCCCTTCTGTAAGTCCCATGCCATAATAATCGTACCATCGCCCTCCACCTCGCTCAATCCTTGAGCCCTCCAGCCATCCATGGCCCCCCCCCACTTGCCCTGTCTGGAGGTGCAGCTTCGGGCCCACGTTCCGAAGGCATCGTTGCACTCTGTGGGTTGTGCTGGGTCGGCCCTGTGCAAGTGCGGGTGCAACGGGCGCTGCACTCTAGACGCGCTGCAATGCATCACGAATTGGTCTCTCAACTGGTTGCAGAAGGGCGAGGTACCGCAGCGCAGGCAGCCGAGGGCGAAGCCATCCTTTTTTTTGCCAGCACCCCCACCATCCTCCTATAATACGTTCCATATCGCACGTTCCATGTCCTTCCATCCTTCGGCTCGCTCGCCCCTCTCAACTGTAGCTCTTGCTCTGTAGTCGTGTATTCCTTCTCCTTCCTCGACCTCCCTCTTCCTTTTCGCCATCCATCATGTTATGTGCTCTCTCTCCCTCTCGCTCTCACGCTCTGTCTATCCCGTTTTCGCTCTCTCTCTCTCTCTCTCTCTCTCTCTCTCTCTCTCTCTCTCTCTCTCTCTTTCTCTCTCGCTCTCTCTTTCTCGTTTTTTGTCTCCTTCGCCCGTACTCCCCCTCGCGGTTTGTAGTATCTATGTTTGTTGGTATATCCCGTTTTCCCTCTCTCTCGTCCTCCCTCCATCTTCATGCTTCTTCTCCTGGACACACGCGCGCATAATATATATATATCTATATATATATATATATATATATATATATATACATATACATATACATATACATATACATATGCATATATATATATACATATATATGCACCCCCCTCATTCTCTCCCACTCGCTTCCCTCATCCTCTAGCGCCCCCTCCCCCTCTCCCCCTCTGTGGCATACATCTATTCATGCAAATGTATGTACACATTATGTAGATATGTTGGTACACACGTATCGAGGTATGTCCCTCTCAACGCCAGCCCTCCTCCCGCGCCGCCCATCCCCTCGCCCCCTGGTTCGCCCGGGCGTCTGTGGCCTCTGAGTCAGACAGGGCGAAGGGCGAGGGGCGGGGGCTGGTGAGGGGGGCAGAGGGAGGAGGTGAGAGGGCTTCCACGAAGGCACGACGGGGCGCCTTTTGACGCCAACGATGTCCTCCGCCGCAGGATTGCAGGCCTGCGGCTACAGCACATTGGGGCTGTGGTCGAGTACAGGGGCGACCTTCCTGAAAGACATGCTGCAGCCGGTTTAAAGAATCACGCTGGAGGTTGCATGTGTTGCGCGTGCCGTCCTTCTGACTACCACAAGTCCTATGGGGAATGCACGGCCCAGTCGCTGCCATTCCCGAATCGGACCAATCGGGGGAAGGGTCGGGGGGAGGTGGGGCATCGGGAGGATAAGGCTAATGGGCGGAACCGCCTGGAGGCACGATGGGGCGGCGGCGGGTGGAGGGGATCGGCATCGCGCAACGCAGGCGCTGAGGACGCACGAGTCTTATGTCCAAGAACTTTGGGGATCATTCATTGCGCGTGCCTCTCGCATCGCCAGCCGAACGGGATCGGTTGCGCAGTGCCCTCGTGTTCAAACACGGTGAAAAGAAGTCTGGATGGGGGCGAGTTGTGCACGGCCTAAAAGGTAGGCCATGGAGATTGAAGGCGCGGGATAAATTTGCGATGGGAGGGCCGATCTCCTCGATCAGGGATCTCGACACAATTTCAACGCCATGCGAAGTTTTTTTTCCGCGCGCGCGCGGACACGGCCCTCAACTCTGTCAGCCCGATATTTAATATTGCGGGGCTCCACCAGAATGGCATCGACCATTTCACGATCGAGGGGTTCGTTGATTGTGTTCTCCACACTATCGATCTCGGCGTGATTCAGAAATACAACGGTTTAGTCTTCGCCAGTGCTCTTTTATCAGATGTGTTCCAAACCCGCGGTGGTAATATTGCTGCTAAGGTGGCGATGGGGCTTCGCAAACTTCGCAAACGGACTAAAGAATACTACAAGCGGCGGACAGCCGCTGATCCACATCGGCCATTGACCAGAATTAAGAAAATATCAGTGCGTATGCTCGGCAAGTTCCGTAATCCGGCTCTGAAGTTGAAGGGCGGCGAAGGCCGCGACTTCCTCGGTTTCTGTGCTGAGTTGGCGAATGAGTTCTCGCCCGTGTTGGGCGAGCGCGGCCGCTTGTCGGCGGCAGCTGGTCAGTCATTGCAGTCTTTCGTGGAGTTGTCGAGGATGGAGCAACGCGATCTCGCCCCAGAGGCCCCTCCGGGTTAAAGCGCTAAAAACTGGAGAAGGGAGGAAAGCAAAGGAGGGACAGGGGAGTGAAGATGAGGAGGATGAGGAGGAGGAGGAGGCGTAGGAGGGAGGAGGAGGAGGAGGAGGAGGAAACGACGAGGAGGAGGAAGAGGCAGAGGAGGGGGAGGAGGAGGGCGAAAGACAGACTCGCACGTGGAGGGACCGTGCTACATAAGTGCGCTGACCAGCCAACCCTCACAATTTTGACTCGAGGCACGGGGGGGAAGCGTGCCATTCGCGCGCTGATCGTCTCAAGGTGCGGTCCCAGTTAACGCCCCACGCAGTGCGCTTCAACGCGTGCTTCAAGCTCGCAGGTGGCAAGATGGTATACCAAAACCATGGTATGATGCATCTGGTCTATGGAATGTCATTGCATGGAAATGCTGCGTACTATAGCACGTACCAGGACGAATCAGAAAATGGAGAAGTTGCTAAGATGGCGAAGGCCGCTCACATGGCAAAGATGGCTTTCACGATATTGCAGCGGAGCGTTGTTACAGAGACGCACCTGCGATAGATCTTTTGTTTGTCGGCACTGGTCCGACCAGATGTGGAAAACATGATGCATTCCATTGCATGCGTGTATGCGTGTGTCTGGTAGCCCCGATGCTGGAGAGGCTCCCATAAAAGGCCCCCAAGAGGCCCCCAAGAGGCCCCCAAGAGAGCCCCAAAAGGACCAAAGGCCTCCAAGAGATCCCAAGACTGCCCCGAAGACCGACCGCGACGGTCCAATGTTAGACACTGGCCTAAGGCATACAACCAACACCTAGAAATAGCACATGTGGAAATTACCTAAAAATAGGTGCCACTCCAAAGAGCTAAAAATAAGTCTTCGCACCTAAAAATAAGTAATGCAAGCGCGATTCGGTACTTAAAACAAGCTCCCATCAATAGGTCTCGACCCACAAGGAATAAATTCGTGATTTAAGTATTTAGGTTTGTACCTATCTAAAATAACTCCAAACCTAAAAAACAATGTCTTGAAAATTAATAGGTTGCACGCTATTTTGTAGCAGCGGAGGAAGGTCAGGGTAGCGGCGGTAGAGCTTCGAAGGTACCTGGCGTTCCAGCAGGCGAGCCGGGGGAGGCTGCTGGCTGGGATTGCTTCGAGGGCCAACATTAGGTCATTTAGGGTGTGTTCGCCGCGTAGAGAGTCCCAGGTGGGCTGGTTCCAGGGATCGCCGTGGAGGAGGCTCCATAGGTCGCGAGGGCCGCGGAACCTGAACCGACTGTGCGCTCGCGCCCTGCGACACTTCCCTGCCCAGACTGTGCGCGCAGGGGCGCGCCCCTTGAGGGCCCGCCTTCGAGCGGGCGAGCGCTGCCCAGATCTCGCTCAGCTTGGGCTTCGCCTGGTTCGTCTTCGGCTACTTTCTCGGGGAGCTCAGTGGCCGCGGGAGGGCAGTGCGGTCTTCGGGCGCCGCGGCCCTGCAGGGTCGCGCGACTCGCGAGGAGGTTGTGGCGCGGCGGCGGTCAATCGGACTTCTCGACGTTCACGAGCTGCAGAACCATATTAGTCTACTATGACGACGATGCGGCTGGGTTTCGCTATCACCATTGCGTCCTTTTCACGAGGGTCGCGCCTCGGCGGTGGATCATCGGGGCCCCAGATGGCGATGTCTACGAGGGGGACTTCAATGGTGTGGAGGCGAGGCCCTTGGCCCGGAACGGAGTCTGCCCAGCGGACCTCGCCGGGATGTTGCGCGTCTTCCGTGGGCCTCAGCGGGCCGCGGCGTGGATCGCTACGACGAGGGGGCAGGCGCGCGGGATCGCAGAGGTTCTGGGCGTCGCTGCGCAGGGAGCTGGCGTCGGACTGGCGGGCTTGAGCTGGCGGATCGCGGGCCCCTCGTCGGAGGCGTTCGACCGGGTGATCACTGCGGCCGGGCTTGTGGACTCAACTGAGGATCGCGACGACGGCGCGCAGGTTTGAGGCTGGCGCATATCAGCGGGGTCATTCAATTAGTGGAGCACGTGGAGGATGATGATCATGACGAGTGGTTTGCTCGTGAACGCCCTGGGTTCCTGGCGGGGCTTCTGGGGACCTTATACTTCTTGGGCGCCGCCTAACTTGGCGAAGAAGAGGGCGCCGCGCCTCGCTAGCTAGGGCGATGGAGCTCGCCGCGCCGAAGTCGTTCAGTGACTGGCCTCGCCCTGGGCCGAAGGCTGCGCAGGATTTCTCTCGAGTCCGACAGTCGGTCCTCGAGATTGGCGGCGATCTCCAGATGTGCCTGAGTGCGTTGAGGAAGTCCGGAGTCAGCGAGAACTCGCCCGTGCCCCGCGAGTTTCGGCGCCTCGTGCAGATCGTGCCCCTCGCCGTCAGTCGCGACCAGGTGGGCCCCGCGAACATGGCCTCCATCGAGCAGCCGGCGCGCGGGGCTCACGAGATCCAGCGGGCGATCGAGAGGGGCCCGAAGCACCCCGTCTTCGCAGGTCTCGACATCGGCACGATCGGCTCTTGCGACGAGATCGGGGGCGCACGCCTGCGCGACTTCAGTAGCTGGCTCAGCGCTAAGCAGAGGGGGGAGGCGAATGCCATGGAGGCGCAGAGGAAGCGGCGAGAGGATCATGCAGCGGAGCGACGCCGCACGTCGAACAGGGAGCCACCTTCGCATCCGAGGGCGAAAGCCTCTCCTGCGGCCTCGCAGGAGGGGCAGGGGTGACGCCTCTACAGCAGCCGGGGGGCGTGGGAGAGACACTTCCCCGCCTCGCCTCTCGAGTATTAGGTGGGGAGTTTTTGGCCAGAGGAGTTGGGCCCAAGCATGGGGGCCCGTTCCCGCTGCGGGTCCCACATGTGACGTCGCTTGGTGACCGAGGGCCCCCTCCCCATCGACGCGCACCTGGGCTCGCTGCTCGCCGCGGCAAGCAGCTTCGCGTCGCAGAAGCGGCGCGCAGCCTGAACACTCTGGCTGCTTCGACGGCGTCCTCGATCCGATCGGGGTGCGTTTGGGACTGCGCCCTCGTCGGCACTCCCATCTACCCAGTCGGCTGTTCTGGCGCGCGCGAAGGGCGCGGCGAGCAGCTGCGTGCCCATGCCGACGGGGATGACAGCGCGTGAAGCATTCTGGAGGCTTCTGATGGCGAATGACCTGCGTTGCGCTGGCGAGAAGAATCTCGCCCCGTTCCAGCCTGATCTTCTGATGGTCGCGAAGGGCAAGGCGGCGCCAAAGCCCGCCATCGACTTGCCGCCGCCTGAGGAGGCGGCGTTTTTGCTCGATTCTGAGAGGTAGCTCGCCCGCTCGCAGCCAGAGATCGACGCCTGGAACGAGGGGCGCCCAACTTTTAGGCCGCCCTGGGTCCCTAGCCTTCGACCGGATCGACGAACTCGTCTTGATCTGTATCGCCAGCTGTTTGAAAAGGGACTTCGTGGATTCAGGATCCGAATCAAGGCCAAGGTGGGTCTATTTTCTGTGTGGACGTCGTCTCGGCGTGGCATTCGGCTCATCGTGGGTGCTCGGATGCCCAGCGGTCGCCATCGCCCACCTCCGAAGACGCGACTTGGCGACGCTGGTGCTCTTTCTCGGCTCGACGGCTGGCTTGGCCAAGACGAGCTGACGGAGCTCGACCAGGGCTGTGGCCCAATCGTCGAGATGCCGAGCCTCTCGGTGCCCGTCGGCGACGTCGAGGACGCCTTCTACCAGTTCCTGGTCGAGTCGATGGCGGAGTGGCGTGGCTTGGACGACCCGGCGCTCTGCCCTGAGTTCGGGCTCACGGAGGTCTTCGACAGCGATCTCGGGGGGCTTCGCTCCGCCCGCTCCTCCGAGAAGGTGTTCATGTTTTTTTCTTGGGATGCCTCAGGGGCGGTCCTGGGCCCTACGCTTCCGCGCTACTTTTTGCGAAGCACTTCGCCTCCGCGGCGATCGGAGGGAGCGACGGTTAGTCTTGGAAGGCCTTCCTGTTCCTGACCTGCGAGCTGGCCCTGTCTCGAGCGTGCGCGTGGACAATATTGCCCCTGTGGGTCTTCCCTGTCCAGGCGTTGTCTCCGACTGCGCTGCAAATGAGAGGGAGCTTGAGGGTTTCGGGTTCACGCTGCACGAGGGGCGGGCGGGGTGGGGCGGGGAGATGTTGGTAGGGGGCGCGGGGATTGTCATAGACGAGAATAGGTGCAGCGGATGTATATTGGGATGAAGTTTGTTTTGAAGATGCGTCGGGTGACTGGTGAGGCGGTCCGCGTGCTGTTGGGTCACAGCGTTCACTGCCTCGTCCTTCTGAGGCCGGCGATGTCTGTGTTTGCTCACTCCCACCGATTCGCAAACGTCAATATTGGGCGGACGTCTGAGATCCCTGGCAAGGTCAAGCGTGAGTTCAGGATGATGGCTGGATTCGTTTTCTTAGCCGAAGCCCGCTTGTCTCCCCCCCGTCAGATCAAGCCTACTGCGGAGATGCACCAGGAAGAGGATGCGCAGTCATGGACACCCTATAGGCCCCGAAGAATTCCGAAAGCTGACCAGGTGGAAGGAACGCCGGAGGTTCGTGGAGGTGGAGGGGGATTGCGGGGATGTCCTGAGGTCGTCGGGAGTCCTGTCGCCCCCGAACCCTGGCAGGTCTGCTGATCTAGAGGTGCCTGACACATCATATTCACTGTGGCTTCTCGAGTCAGCTGGGTTACCTTCTCCGTCTTCGGGCGTTCTGGAGTCGGGGCGAACGCATCTTGGGGCATGTGGACTACAAGGCGCCGAGCGTAGACAGCTAAAACACCTTGAGATTGTGGGCATGATCCCGATCCTTCCAGATAGAATCGTCGAGCGCGAACGTAGGCGCACTTCATCCGAAGGGAGGTGGAAGAGGAACGAGGCGATCCACATGAGAGAGGGGGGGGGGTGATATTGATGGCTCTGCGCAGATAATCTCACAGTCGCTTAGGACTTGGGCGGCGACTTCTGGTGCTCTCTGACAACCTCTCTTCACTTTGCTGTCTCGAGAAGGGCCGAGCCAAAGACTTCGGCCTGCTTGACTTAGCCCGCAGGTGTGCCGCTCATTGTATCGCATGCGGCATAGACCTGAGGCCCCGTTACATCGAACCCGAGCGAAACCCAGCAGACGGGGGATCAAGACGATTCGACGACGAGATAAACAAAGGTTTCGCCGCAACTTCTACGGGCCGACCGCGTTGCGCGTACTCGTCTTCTTTCTCTCGTTGGCTCCGGGCGGTCGCGCCTGTTGCTGATCGCTGTCCCCGAGTTCGGGGATCAATGCCACTTGCAGGAGACTCCTTCGATCAAAGAAGGGGCCGGTCCCGTCTGATCCGTTGCTAGGCGGGAAGCCCCGCGCACAGCTGAGATGCACTCGGTATGTGGGGCGCTGTCTTCGGGGCTATCATGATGGGCCTCAGGGCGGCCGCGCCGTTCGCATTCGCTGAGGGGCCGGAGTTCGACCTCGGGAAGCGTCGGGCCCAGGGCGCGGTGATCAAGTGGCTCCGAGAGGGCCGAAGCTGGCATCTACACCTTGGTGCCCCGCGCACCCCGTGGAGTATCGCGCGTAAGCCTCGGCCCTCGCGGTCTTCGGTTAGGGTGTCTCGGGGGCCCGTTCGGTTCGCGGTTAAGCTCATCAATCTTTGTTCAGATATGAAGATCTACCTCTCCTTCGAGAACCCCAAGGCCTCCGGGCTCTTCGGGCAGCCCGAGGTCCAGACGGCTCTATATAAAGTATATTGACGCGTCGCTCGTTGAATATAATTGTTGTCGTTGCGGCTGCTATTGCAAGGAGCCCGTGCTCCTTGCTACGAATGGCGAAGCCCTTGAAAGTCTTAGCCTGGAGTGCGACTGTTCGGGGCCTCGCGAGATCCCACAGGGCAAAGTGAAGTTATTGGCTCGAGAGTCGAAGTGGAAGACCAGTCTTTCTGCGGCGCATTCTCCATCCACGTGCCGAACCCGTGCCTGGGCGGCTCGCCGAGCTGCCCCGCGCGGGGCTGAGCGCGCCCCTGGCGAGGCGCCGCTGTCAGATGCCTGGCAAAAGGAGCTGCGCGAAGTCGCTCGTGCCGGCCTCCAACGCCCGACCTGTAAGCTCGAGCGCCTCGACCGCCACTGGGTCTCGCCCTGGGCTGGGGCGACAGCCGCCGGGGGCGCGGGGCCGTCTTGCCGCTGCTCGCGCCCATCGGGTCGGCGCCGAGAGCGGCCCGGGTTTTCTGCGGGCTCGCGCCATTCGCACAACAGGAGCTCGGCGCGCCTACTCCTCGCGCCGTCTTGCCGCCGTTCGTGCTCGGCGGGTCGGCGCCGAGAGCGGCCCGGGTTTTCCGCGGGCTCGCGCCATTTGCTCAGCAGGAGCTCGGCGCGCCTACTTCGAGGGAAATGACAGGTCCATCGCCGTCGCTCGCCGCGCCGGGCTGCCTCTGGACGCCCCGGCCCGCGTCGACAAGGCGCTGGGGAGGTGCATGGAGCAGTGACACCTGAGCGGGGAGCCGCAGAGCGCGGCCCGGCCCGCCTTCCACGGCTGCGCGCGGCGCCACCCGGAGATGCCTCGCGTGGGCAGGAAGTCCTACATCAGGAGCCGCGCTGCGCTGGAAGGCTGGCGCAACGTCGAGCCGGGCGGGGCGCGCGATCCAGCGCCGCTGGAGCTGGCCCGGTGGATCGCGGACGACATGCTCCAGCATGGGTTGTCGCTTGCCACCCTGTTGGTCGTCCTGCGCTTCGATGGTTACTTGCGGCGGGGCGCGGATTGCGCGCCCCGCTGCTCGCGCGTCATGCCACCGGCCACGAGTGCTACGATCGCTGGTGCCTGCGATTGTCTCTTCCTGAGTCTGGTCAGCCCTCTAAGACTGGAGCTCATGAGGATGATAGGCGAAGTCCGCGGTCGGGAGTGGATCGCGAAAGCTGTTGCGCTTGTCTATCCACGCATTCAGGGTGACCATTGCAGATTTCCTTTTCGGCCTTCGTGAATTCGACAAATTTTCAGGAAATCTGCTGGCCGCCTCGGCATCTCGCGCCTCAGGCAGCCCCCCTGCTGCCCGCGTCGCGGCGGCGTCTCGACGGACGCGCGCGCGCAGAGTCCGACGCGCTCGAGGAGGCCCATGGGCATGTCATCGCAGTGTCACGGCATGAGGAACACGCCCGTCTGCGACCAACGCGCTGCTGCGGCCGCCTCGCCCGCTCTTCCTCATCGTCTGCTCTTTGCCCTTCGCCAGCCAGGCCATTGGAATGATGCGAGGTGCATTGCACCTGTTTCGAGATAGCGCGTGAGTTCGCACTCGCGGACTCGCGGCGGCAGATGCGCCCGTGCAAACCTTTCTGTCAGATCAATGCGGCGTCTGATCGCCCGCGGCCCCGGCAAAAAGAACGACGGGGGCCTTCTAGAGCTGGCAGGTCTCAAGGCGTGGGTCAGACTGTAGTTCCCCTGGCCACGGAGATTCTGAATGTATAGATTGCAGCTATCATTGATGCCCCTTTTGCAACGCGCATCGTGGCCAGGCTTGTCACCGCCCATCGCTCAAATTTGTTTGAGTTTTTATATGCCCCTCCTGCGCCCCCCCCCCCGCCCTCCCCGCGCCCGCGCGCCCGCTTTTTCAGCCCCCTGCCCTCGCCGGAATATCTCGCGCTGCCTGCGGCAACTTTCTCGAGATTGCGTTTGAGTTCGCACTCGCGGACTCGCGGCGGCAGGTGCGCTCGTGCAAACCTTTTCTTTCAGATCAATGCGCGGCGTCTGGTCGCCTGCGGCCCCAGCAAAAAGAGCGATGGGGGCCCTCTAGAGCTCTGGCAGGCCTCAGGATGCGGGGCAGGCTGTTTTTTTCTTGGTCACGGAGGTCCGGATTTTTTGATATATATATATATATATATATATATATGTGTATATACATACATACATACATACATACATACATACACATGAAATCACATTGCTGCGTGCATGTTTACATATGTATATTTGTGCGCGCGTGTATATACATATTTGTATATGCACAACTGTGTTTATATGTGTGGATGTATGTTTGTATGTATGTGTGTATATATAGTGTCGGGCGTTTGTTGTCGTATATGTAAGCATTGTCATGTGCATGCACATGCACATGCATATATGTAAGCCCATGTGCTCGTATATGATTTGTTAGGTGGTTATTTATAGGTGTATGCAAATGTGTGCGTATATGAATATGTACGCCACACGTATATGCATACGTATACTAGCATATGTATACACACGCGTATATATATCTGTGTATATATATGTGCGTCTGTCCATGTATGTGTATAATCATATGCCCAGATCCAACAGTGAACATGAGTATGTGGATGTGCATGTGTATATGTATATGTATGCGCATATGAATGTATGCGCATATATGTGTCTGTATATATATGGGTATATATGTATGTGTGTTTGTATGTATGTACATATACACATACCTGCTTATGGTTTTGCATGTGCATATGCATATGCATATGTTTGTGTATATAAGTATGTTTGTGAGACTAGATATATCTATATACATATATATGTATATATATGTGTATATATATATATATGTATACACATCCATATCCGTATCCACAGCTTCCTGGGGACCCAGGATTCGGGTTTCCCAAGTGTTGGCGGTGGGACAATCTACGCCAATCATCGAAGCATTCGAGCGATTCCCCAGAGCGCCGACGTCGTGCCATGCGGCGCTGGCCCCCAAAACTTCCAAATCGTGGCCAGCTGTTCGTTTTGAGCTACTCTTCTTTCGGCTGTCCTGGGGCCCGAGGTGGCCTCCTAAACTGAGCAGGGGGGATGTTTGGCATCGACGCGAGCCATCTGTGCGGGCCCACGACCGGGATACCTCGTTCCAGAGCTTCCCAACATTCTCTCAGAGCGGTTCGGGGCTCTTTGGAGCGGCCGCGTTCCCCAGGCTTCCCCCAAAACCGCCAGATCCTAAAGATTCCCGACCTGTCTTGGTCCGATATGGTAATGGTTTTGGTCCCGCCTTCCTCCCCAAACATGCGGCGCAATGTTTTTTCAAGAGAGGGCCCTCCCCGGACCCCCCCGACCCTTTCCCCCGGGCTCGCGAATCATCCCCGCCCCGAAGGGCCCGAAACCACCCTTGCTGAGTTGCCTCGCGACAGCAGCCTGCCTGGGGCCGCGTCCTGGAGGCCACGTTATCGAACAAAAAACCCGTTTCTGCGCCGCCCCCGGCGCACCGCCCGGCGAGCCCGTGGCCCCCTCGCGGGGCCCGGCGGGGCTAGGTCCGACGCCGCCGCCATCTGACGGGGCTCGGGAAGTCCGCGGGCGGCTCGTGTCGCGGCGGCCGCCCCGGGCGCGCCGAGGCCGTGACGGCGGGCCTGCAGCTGCTGCTCGGGCGGGGGCGGGCAGGGCGCCTGTCGCTGCGGTCGCCGCCTTCGTGTCCGCAGAGGGAGCGGGCCTCCCCAGACGGCTCGGAGGGCTCTGGGCCCCGGGGTTCCCGGGAAGTTCTCCGAGAAGTGCGGGGGGCCCTGGGAGCCCCGGTCCGTCCGCGGAAGGCCCCAGGCCTGCCTAGAAGTTCTCTGCGGCCAGAGGGCTTCTGAGAGTCAGGAGGGAACACAAACACAGACACAATTAAGCGTCGATTCCCCGGAAAATATAGGGAATTCAGTTAACTGTGTCTATTTCTTTGTGTGTCCCAGGGCCACTTCGGAGAGGCCCCGCCGCCTCTGGAGGAGGCCTCTTCCTTTTTCCACTTCCCCGCTATCGCTTGCCGCCGGCGGTGTGCACCCCACTGCGGCGGCGTCTCTCGAGGCGTCGTCGATTCTCGGCCCAAGAATCGGAGGCGACGATAGGGGCGAATAGTCCAGGGAGGAGCAATACATGTATCCAGGGGCGCCGATGATCTATGTTTTCGACAAGACTCCTGTGCGAATACGTGTAATGCCTGCTCCTGGGCTATTCGCCCCTATCGTCGCCGCCGAAAAAAGGGTCTGGTGCATAGTTTTTCGCCGGAGCAGGAAACTATGCACTGTGCCGCGTTAGATCGGGGCCTGATCAGAGTCCAGACATGTTACAGCGCATGGGCACCATGTTCGGAGAAACCAGGTTCGCGGTTTTCAGATGTGCTCGTCGGTTCTCGGCGGCTTTCCAGCCTCGGGATGCTTTCCGAGCAGCTGCGTTTCGCCGGGAGCCTTCCAGGTCCGCTCGGATCGTCCCAGACGGCGGCCAGATTAGAGAATTTTGCCCCGAAAGTTAGACGACGAGGATCACCAAGTCGATTGCTTGGCCTCAAACTCCATGGGCAATGTTCGGGGCCGATAGGGTCAGAGGGGGAGGCATCGGCCCCCAATCGCCCATTGATCGCCGATCGGGGCCCGTCAGCTTCAACCTGCCCAAGAGGTTCGGATTCGCCGTCCGTCGCCTATCGCCATCTATCGGCAATGTATCGTTGATTTTAACCCAATGTCTTCCCTGGTCCCCCCCCTGAGCTGCCCCCCTAATGTTGCACATGATGTAAACGCGCCCGCGTCTCGGTTGGGTCGATCCTTTCAGTCCTGACGCTGCTCCTCTGTCTGGGCCATCGGGCCATCTGGCGGCCGTTCCTCGAATATGTTTAGACATGTTAAACATTTGAACATACTTTGTGCCGCGCGCTGTTTAAATCTGCGCTGGGCCCCTGGCGGCGCCATCAGCGCCGCCCTGTGCGCGCGGAGCGCGCACGGGAGAGAGGTTCAGTGCCTAATTCTCTAATCCGAGCGGCATCCAAATTCTATGCTGATTCAGCTTGTTTCTCGCCAATCCATCCCATTCCCTTTGCCCCCCTCCCCCCGAGCTCCGATCTGAGGAACGAAGAAGGAGGAGGAGGAGGAGGAGGAGGAGGAGGGGGAGGGGGCAAGCTAGGTGCGCTCGCGTCATATCTGACGTCCTACCCCTCCCTCCCATCCCTTACCATGGCGCTGATTTTCTCTATCCGCGGACGCGTGTCGTAGCGGACCTGTGGCTCCGCGCGCGCGTGCGTAGTGGGTGGTGGTGCGCGTGCGTGCGTGCGTGCGTGTGTGCGTGGTTGTGCTGGTGCTGGTGCTGGTGCTGGTGCTGGTGCTGGTGCTGGTGCTGGTGCTGGTGCTGGTGCTGGTGCTGGTGCTGGTGCTGGTGCTGGTGCTGGTGCTGGTGCTGGTGCTGGTGCTGGTGCTGGTGCTGGTGGTGGTGCGGCGCGGTGGTGGCGGGCGGATGGGCGCGCGAGAAAGAGGCCCGCGCTGGGGCGAGAACGCCATCCTCAACGACGGAGGCCAAACACCGATCCGAAAATGAGGCCCACGCTGCAGCGGGAGCACGATTCGGGACGATTCGGGAGCAGAAATGAGGCCGGCGCCTCAGCGAGAGCAGCATTTTTGAAAAAAACACAAGCGAAAACCCAACTCCGGGGAATCCTGTGTGTAAAAAAACAGTACGCGGGGGGGTGCCGAATATCTTCCGGACGCCATCAGGGGAAGTGGGAGAGTATTTTCATATTGTGTAATTGTAGAAGGAGGAGGAGGAGGAGGAGGAGGAGGAGGAGGGCCCGGGGTCATGCACAAGCGTTTCTTTGAGGCAGGACAGCTGCCCCCCGGGGGGGAAGGGGTCGAGGGGTCTGGGCGAGCATGCTCGTCTGCGCGCGTTGGCAATGCGCAGGAGGACCTCGCCCCCACTCCCAGGAGCAGGGCCTCCAATCCGCAAGTGGCCATCGCGTTTGCGCGAGTCGCGAGACCTTTATACTCCTGCCCTTTAGTGGCTGGCCATCCCGTTTGCGCGGATCGCGAGACCTTTGGATTCACAATGCTTGGATTGTCCTTTCCAGCGCATCCGTTCTTAGTTCGAGTGTCCAGTGCATTTTGCCCGCTCTCGATCTGCCGACATGGCGTCGGACCGAGCAGCCGCAAAAGAATTAGAAGCCAATCTTTCCATCGGACTCGGTATGTAAATATTGATAGCGACATCGGTCTCAGGAGGCATCTACCAGAGCAGCACAAATTCTAGACGCTCACCAGCCCGTCCAGAAACGACGCCCAGGCGAGTAGAGGGTCGTCCTGAGGGGTTTTTCGGCGTCTTGGGTGCCTCGGGGGGGCCTCTGTGGGCCGTTCGGGATCCTCTTTGGGGCCTCCTGGGGGCCTCTTGGGGCCTCTTGGGGCCATCTTGGGGCCTTTGGGGGCCTCCTGGGCGCTTCTTGGGGCCATCTTTGCCCCTTGGGTGCCTCTGGGGGGTCTCTTGGGGCCTCTTGGGGGTCTCTTGGGGGCCTCCTGGGGGCCTCTTGGGGGGCCTCTTGGGGCCATCTTGGGGCCATCCTGCGGCCTCTTGGGGCATCCTGGGGGCCTCTTGCGGCCATCGTGGAGGAAATCGATCAAAGAAGAGGGGAGCTTTAATTAGCGCTGCCCCCTCAGAAGGCCAAAATGGGGCCAAAACCATAGTAACATCAATGATTTTGGCTTCCTCGCCGAGGCCGTTTTGGACGCTCTGACCGCTCGCGGCCCCCCCCGTCCAGGTCAGTGGGGAGGGGGTAGGGGGAGGGGTAAACCCCTCCCCGAAGGGGAAGAGGGAGGGGTGGAAGAGGAACCGCCCTAAACCACCGACGCCCAGAGGGCTGGTGGGATTTGGCAAAATGACTGCGCATGGAGTTTGCACCGCGGCCTGACCTGCTCATCGCGCTGGCCCCCTCGGCGTCGATGACCCTGCATGGGATCTGTGCAGCACGCGTCATGCGGAGCACCTGAGGGCAGCAATAGAAGTTAGGTCGGAGACGTCATCTTACTATGCGTTGGTACCCATATGGGACGCCGATACGAATGCGCGAACGAAGGTGACACTTCCCTTCGATTTTCCGCATGGGCAGTTTGCTGAATGGTTCCAGGAACGCCCGTCAAAGTGGGGCCCTCAGTTTGTCCTTGCTGCTGATCTCTCGCCCGTTTTCTTGATGCGCGACGTTGTTGCGGCCTGCGGAAGACGTGCCCCGTGGGTTTCTTCTCTGATGGAGTTCCACATATCAACCAGGATGTTTCAGCAACGGCCCGACGGGCAAGCTTTGACTCATCTGTAACTCAGCACAAGTTGTATGGACCGATGTGGTTGCCGTGGTTTTTGCAGTATTGGTGTAACGCAGAGGGTGTTGGCGTGGTCGTACGATATTTTGTCGACAGGGCAGGGCACCGCTTCGAGCCACCTCGGCCTTCCCTTAGACGACGCATTGCGTTTTATCCAGAGGGGCTGTTTTTTGGCAGCAGGATGCGAGGGCGCCCTCACGGAGATGCGGGCCGATCTTTTTGTGATCACTACTGCCTTCGGTCTGAAGACATCATCTAATCATGTGAATATTTGCCTTGCGTGTTCTTGCCACCAAAGCAAACTTCAAACGTGCCCAGCTACGGTATCGGCTTGTGCATTTGTGGACAGGGGCACCGAGGCATACGACATCATTTTGAGGCGGACGTTGTTTGTCGGGGACGTGTCGAACAGAGGGCATGTCAAACAATTGTTGACTTTGATGCAGTTCCACGATAAAGTTGGAGGGTATGTGACGTTCGAGAACTTCGCGCCACGCTCCCTCCGCAATGGGTGCCGCCTCATCGAGGCAGGGGCAGTTGTGGACCTGCGCGATCTGCTCAGCACCGGCGGCTCCCCAACGCCTTTCACGTTGCTCGACGCCGCCGTGTCGATGTGCCTCATCTTGGTTTGCCCACTACTGTCGGTGTCGGGATTCCCCCTCAATTGTGTACATTTGGGCTCCATGCGCATTCTCGACCTTGGGGTAACGCAGCGCACTGTAGGGCACGTTTTCAATATCCTGGTGGACAATCGCCAAATCGAGATTCAAGCACTCGCGCCATCGGTGCGCCGCGAACCCGTTCCACTTGCGCAGGACCGACGGCGCACGCGAACTAGTTGTTTCGTGTTCGAGTAGACGGCAGGGCCGATGAAGTCATCCGCTCGTTTTGTTGGTCTTGTATGTTTTTGTTTTGTCGGCCGCCCTGCATGTGCACGCGGGGCATTCCCCATGTTTGCATCCCCCCCGAGAGGAGAATTACGTTTTATTGCCGGACCTCCAGGCTTTGTGCCGTCAGGAGAAGGAGAATCAGATCGGCAAGCTGACGGTGACAATGTTTTTACACGGCTGCTTAAAAAAAGGCCAAGGTTGCCGAGACCCGCCGCATGTTGCCTCTAGTACCTGCGCTGCTCCGCGAGAGCGTATCCCTTTTTGGCGACAAACCTTCATTTTCCACTGCGGAATGCGGCTCCCTGCGTTGTGCGCAGGACATCATGCACCAGGAGAGGAGGCATATACCCCCCTCAATCGCACAGCGAATGCAGCAGGGCATGCTGCGCTTCCTTCCGTTTTGGAAGAGGTGCGGTGGCAAATGCGTGTTTAAGGACCATGTGGCCGTGCACCTAGCGCAGCGGTTTCCCAAACACGGGGCCCGCGGTATTATTGGTGCTACCCTGACGAGGGCAGCGAGCGACTAGGGAGGGCGGAGCGAGGAGGGGGAGGAGGGGGGGGAGGAGGAGGGAGGAGATAGGGCGATCGGTAAAAGAAGGGAGGACGAAGAGGAGGAGGAAGAGGAAGAGGAAGAGGAACAGGCCGAGGAGGAAGGGACGTATCGATATGAGGGGAGGAGGTGGAGGAGCTCGAGGACGACGAGGAAACTGAGGAGGGGGAGAAGGGTAGAAACATGAGGACGGACAGCTGAGGACGGACAACCGTGACACAGGGGGCTCCATTCTTCACGCTGTTAGTTGACACTTGTTGTTCGCCCTGCATTCCTTAGAGACGAGGCTCGACGTGCAACGCGGCGGCAGGATGAGAAAGGCAATACTCTGACCCCTCGGATCGATATGGTCTCCCCCGTCCGTTTCCCTCCTGCCCCTTCATTTCGCGCGTCTTGTGGCCGCGCCCTCATGAGGGACTGGCAAATTCGCGCGGAGTTCGTGCCGCACCGTGATCCTCAGTCCAAACATTTGGCCAGCCATGGACCGTTCTCGCCCGAGTTGAGACTGTGTAGTTTACTGGTTTACGTGTTCACCTCTGCTGCACATGAAACTGGGTTGTTCTATCGCCCGCACAACAACAACAACAACAACAACAACAACAACAACAACAACAACAACAACAACAACAACAATGGACCGTTCTCGCAAAAAAAAAACACCCTTACTCGGCGTGGTTCTGTCAACCGCGGGGGCGGCAGGTGCAGGCACGCGTGGATTTCCTCTTGTCGATGTGAGAGGATCCCTCCGCCACGCTCTAACGGTAAACATGTCTACCCCGACACACTGTCACGGCCTCGTCGGCCGAGGAGTTCGTGGCGCGTGCACCAGACGAGATGCGACTGCACGGTCATAGCGTTGATACCGCTTTTGTCCAATGATATCATGGGCTGTGCGCACAGCAGACGGATGTTTGGGGGCCGCACGCTCCAAGAATACATTTGTGTTCGCGATGGCATCTTCTGGATTCTGCTGTTTCAGTCACTGAGCTATTCGGAGCAAGTCCTCAGTTTTGTTGGGTGCGCGGTGGGAGTTTGTCGCTTAGTTGCCAGATGCCAGTTGGCCGTTGGCCAGAAGGGCCGCAGATCACGGTAACCGTACCGCGTTGTTCCTAAATATTCCACAATTAGTCGCAATTGCGTTGGATATTTCCCCGCGCTACATCGATAAATTGACACATGCGATCAAACATGATCCCAGCGTCGTTACGCTTGTTGAGTCATCGAAGTGAGGCTATGGAGTGTTTGCGGTACTGCAACGACGAGATTTACCGCGTTAAGTGATGTTGCAAGCATCGCGTTCTTTCCAGTAGCATTTCATATATACAAATATGTATCTATATATGTACATACAGAGATATGCACGGATGCAAGAGAGAGAGAGAGAGAGAGACACTAACGCAATGTGTCATTGTGGCTCGCCAGGCTTACGCCACATTGCTGGCCCCTTAGCTCGATCGCTAGCGTTGAGCCTTTACGATGTCGTCGCATGGCCGCAATAGGCTGTATATGTGGGGCATATGTCGGGTGTATGTTGGGTTGCTCGGGGACCGTTGGGAAGCGTTTGGGATGTCTTCGGAATACCCAGCTCCCTGCGGCAAACCAGGCAAACACACCAGCGCAGTAGCGCAACAGGAAGAAGGTTGAGCTCAAGACCCGCTCTAGCTCATTGCCCTGTTTGAACTTGCGCGGGGTTTAAGCAGCCCTCCCCCCCTGTCCGCAAGTTCGTTCTCCTCCTCCTCCTCATCTTCTCCTGCTCCTCCTCCTCATCTTCCTCCTCCTCCTCTTCATCAGTTCTCCTTCTCATCATTCCCCCCCCCTTCTTCCTGATCCCTCCTGAATGCATGTTGGAGGCTTCCTGAGAGCTTCTTTGGGGCCTCTTGGAGGGCCTCTTGGGGGCCTCTCGGGGGCGTCTCGGGGCCGCCTTGGGCGGGATGGTTTGACCAAGCTCGCTCGAAGAGATTCGTTTGAGCCATCTTGGGGGCGACTGGGCGGATCTTGGAGCCGTCTCTGGGGGGGTTCTGGAGTAGCAGGGGCCGCCTCTGGGTCGGCTTGCGCCGAGTTGGAGGCTTCTTGGGGCTCTCTACAGTTTTCCTGTGGCGGGCTGCAGTCGAAAAGATCGGCATTCGGACAAAAATTGTGTTCATGGTGCGTTTTGTTGTTCGTGGCCTCGCCGGAGGCCGCTCAGGCGTCTCTCGGGAACTTGTCATGGCTTCTCGCTGCATTGTGGGGGACATGTTGGAGGCAAAAGGGGATCGTTGGGCCTTTTTGAGTCACCCTGTGGGCATAATCCAGCGGTCTTTGAGCGATATTCGGCCGTTGCGGAGATGTCTGATGATGAACCAGCGCGCCAGATGGGAATTGCATGGGCGGATTCTCTCCGCGCGCGCGCGCCGGGAGGGGTCGCCCTCAGAAAACCACGCAAGCCCGACTGGACAACTGACAAATTAATTTCTGGCTTTCCGCATCGTCCCGGCACGGGGGGGGGGTTCGTAAAGGGGTCGGTCGTTTGGGAGGATATTGGAGCCGTTGGGGGCCACATCGTTTGCCGACTTCCATGATTTTCCACGGATGTCATCGGGCCGTGTTGGGGCCCTTTGGGGGCCATCTCGTTGCTTGCATGTCGAAGGTTTCTTGCCGCTCGTGCATTTCTCGGGGCCCTCTTCTGACTTGTACTCTGTTTGGGAGACCTCTTGGGCCATCCTTGCAGCCTCTTGGGGCCTTTTCAGGCCACTTTGACATTGTCTTGGCGCTTTCTCGGGCTATCGTGGACGAGGCGGGTGGGTTCTACCCCCACCTCGCTTGCGAGATGCAACATTACCGGGAGAATTGTGAAAGAGCAGATGTCGCGTAAAGCTCGAAGATGAACCTTTGATGGACGAACAGCAGAGTTGTGTTGTGAGGTGGTGACAGTGAGAATCACGCCTGGGCGAATGTTATCACTGAGCGCATGCATGGTCACATCACCACACTTCCGAAAGAAGTGCGCGTGTCGGACAACCATTCCCAGTACTTGAGAATCCGAGACACGTGAACTCTGACGCAGAAGTCACATCGGCAACAATCGAGCCGTAGAATCTCCATACTGTCAGTATGTCTGAAGCACTTCTGCACCCTACTGTCATAAGCAGATGCAAGTCGCAACCCTGGCACATGTTACCGCACAACGGTTTGGACGGCTTGACGGTTCGTGTTCCCTCACCAACACATCCCAACCAGGCTAGTCCATGCGTTGTCTGGAGCAAGAAGTGGTCCATGCCGTCAAATCAAGAGGGGACAGCCGTCAAAACGAAGCTTGGAGTCAGTCCGAGCAGTCCTGCTAAGCCAGCTCCCAAGGCTTTCCAGGGATCGCGCTGGATGGTCCCACGGAAGTAGGAGTGAGCCCGATCAGCTCCAGCTAGTGGCCAATTTGGGGCCATTTGTCGGCTTTTTGGGCGCATCTTGGTGATCTCTTCACGCGCTTGGGGGAACAGTTGTCGTTTTCTTGGCTCCCCCATTAGGGGCATTCGGGGCCCTCGGCAGACCGTGGATCAAAAAGTAATCCTGGCCAGAGAAAGCATGTCAGGGAGTGCTTATTGGGACCTCCTCTTGGGGTGTTCTTCGGGGCCGTGCTGGAACATCCCTGGCCTCTCTTGAGCACGTCCAGGGCGATCGTGGGGCCAGATAGGGGCGTCAGAAGGTCATGCAACACAGCGAGGGTCAAAATGACACCCTTGCGACAGAAGACCCCAAGCTGTTGGACACTGTTACGATGGGGGGATAGGGATACGAGTATAGGACTAAGGATATAAGGATATAGGGATAGGGATCGGGATGGAGATACGGATAGGGATACAGGATGAGGACAAAAGGGGTAGGGATATAGGGATAGCGATCGGGATCGCGATTGGGACGTGGATAGGAGTAGTGGCAGCAGTGGGAGGCCACGGGAGGCAACGAAAGGCCACAGGAGGCAAGGGAAACCACAAGAAACTGGGAGGCAATTGGCAATTGGAGTCAAGTGGAGGCAACGGGAGGCAGCGTCGCCCGCCTGGCTCCTGATTCGGCAGCGCACCGATTAGTTGTTTCGAGGAAACATGTTGGGTATTTTTTCAGGGAAGTTACTTAGGGAAAAGCACTCAACCAACAAAAGCTGTTACAAGAGATTGGTTTATGAGAGGCACTCGCTTTGCGGCCGTACTGGGATCGCTTTGAAGGCATGTTGGAGGCTGTCCTGGTCAGCACGGACCATCCTACGTCATTTAGGAGGCGATTATGGGCGACCCGCGGCCACATTGAAGCCATCTGCGCTTTCCTTCACGCTCTAGACTCTCGCGCACTTTCTTCCAGGCCACCAGGGAGGATTTCCCGTGATATAACGGCCTCATCCCGTTTCCGGCTTTTTAGCAACAGCGCCTCCTTGTCCCGAGACGGCCTAAGATGTCTTCCACGATGATCCAAGATTTCAGCGACGGCCAAGATGACCCAGGGTTTCCTCCTAGAGGGCTATGCTTCCAATGCGGCCGAGTCGGTTTGCGATCGCCTCCCAGTCGGTCCAGCATAATTCCAGGAGGGCCCTAAGAGAGGACCCCCAAGAGGCCACACGAGGCCCCAAATCTAAACCACGTAAGCCCCGAGATGGTGTGTGAGAGAACAAGGATGCAAACCTACTGGCTGTTAACGCGCGCGCCAAGATATCGGAAACAGGTTTTCTTCGTGTTTGACAGCGCACAGCCACACGGCCCAACATCAATGTCCCAGTGGACACCGGTAGGTTTTCAATAACACCCGTCTTCATTACATGTTTGGCGTGCGCACTTGCGTGTTAGCCAGCCTGGACCCCAAACAGTAGGTTCTTCCAGTCTACGCGGTGCAATCTGCAGTGGAGACCCCTGCCAAGAAACACCCTGCTCGCCTCCAGGGTCCCTGGGTTTAGAAAGTTTCTTGGGTTTCGATGGTTTTGCGATGGAACGCGTCACGCTCCAACACCGAAAACCAATGGACGTCCTGGGGTCTCAGGGTTGTGTTTCTTGTGGGCTGGCCTCCACGAAATCTGGCGCAATGTCTGCGATGCAACCTATGTGATGTAACCCACGCGGTGCAATTTATGCGGTGCTATCTACGTCGTGTAATCTACGCGGTGCAACCTATGTAATGCAATGTATTCTGTGC
>CAUYUJ010019329.1:83015-118015 GCA_963575745.1 Prorocentrum cordatum | reverse complement strand
ATCATGTGGCTCCTTTTGCGCACGCACACCAATACCAATCAAGATACACATACCTTACACCTCCGTGTCGAAACTCAGCTGGCATAGTGACGCGACGACCCTCGCGTGCAAATCTTCAACCGGGGTGGGCGACGGCGGCTGCTAACGATTGGTGACGACGGTGGCCATGACGATTCTGACGCTGACAACGAAGGCAATGACACCGACGATGTTTGGATGTTGGCGACGGTATGACGGTTACGTCGGCAGTTCGTCGGCGATAGTGAGATAGAGATGTGCGCGCACGCGTGTGAATCTTAACATTCAGCTTAGCATTTTTTTTCCTTTTTAACTCGTGCTCGAGTGAGCACCGCTGTGTTGACACGTTTGCGAAACCAATCGATGGTTTAGGTACGGTTTCGACGTGATCGCGCAGAAACTTGCACGGGAGGACCGCATGTATTTGGACGCGAAATTTGCGGGTGCGCGGCGATTCTCCTCTGCTTTTGATATGCGCGCGTGTGGCCAGAAGAACTCCCATGAAAACGTTGAACATCCGTAAACGACGTCTTACGAATTTCATCGAGCGCCCGCGCGGAGGAAAAAGCATTGTAATGTTTTGCAGCCCTGCTTGCGGCATTTTTGAAAATCCGTGTGGATATGTTGATGGTGGATGTAGTGGGAGCCGAGATGTCACTTGCCATTCTTTCGTATCTTTGTTAAATCATGTGCAAGTAAATGCGCTAACAATTTATTTGTGGGAAAACACAGGTCCGTCAGATAGAGTTGCAGTTGACGCGCTACCACTTAATATTTCACCCGCGTGCGTTATATGATGTGTTGTTGCCTATACCACAAACGATAATTGCACATCCCACATACAAGAATGGAATATGATGGAATACACAAAACGGCAACATCACCCACCAGCACACGCACATCAACGGAATGAGCACCGACGTCATGGCATGGATACCCATATGTGGGCTTGACCTGTTCGAAAGCGGGAGGACGTCAACTAAGGAGCGTCGCTCACGCATGTCTCGTGTTACCGCGCAGAGAATGCCGACCCATTGTCCACCAATTTCGGCATCGTCGACATGACCGAACAATCCCGATGATCGCAGGGCATGCGCCGCAAATGTGCGGATTCCCGATATATATATATATATATATATATATATATATATATATATAATATATATATATATATATACATATATATAATGCATACACACATACACACAAAATACCACCTACATATACATATATTTATACATATGTATATACAGTTTTACAGATACGCATATAAATTTACAGCTAGCATCTATGTATATGAATATGCATATAATATATATATATATAATATATATTAATATTATATATATATATATATATATGTGTGTGTGTGTGTGTGTTGTGTGTGTTTGTGTGTGTGTGTGTGCGTGTGCGTGTGGTGTGTGTGTGTGTGTGGTGTGTGTGTGGTGTGTGTGGTGTGTGTGTGTGGTGTGTCGTGGACATACACACATATATACATATATATATAATATATATAATATATATATATATATATATATACATATATATATATATATATATATACATATATAACATATATATATATATATATATATATGTATATATATATGTGTGTGTGTGAAACAGAAAAATGAAGCAAGAAGAGAGTTATTAAGTAAAAAGTGAGAATGATCATGTAGGTTAAAAAGTTGCAAGAGAGGCAGATTTGAAGTAAATTAAGATCAACATGATAAAGAATTAGCAAGTTCTTATTTTTTTTCAGTTTTTATAATAACATGAACCACGTCAAAGTATGTTTATCAGCAGCAGAAAAGCGGGAAAGTTGGTCCACAGCTTAGACTTCAATGCGTATTCTTGTGCTACGTTTAATCACTCACAAAAAAACATGCAGCAAAGCATGAGTGATATCATTATATTGCCAGAATATGTCAAATATGTGTGTTTTTACAGTTTAATATGTCGATTAATAATCATAGTGTCTATGAATGAAGTTCGGAATCCAGAGATTGTCTCAGCAGTTCGAGAGTTTTCATCGAATGATGAGAAAGTTGAAGCAGCAAATACGCAAATTAAGTTAAAGAGACACTGGCGTTTCGAAAAGCATTAGAGTTCATCGAGCCCTATCAGAACGTGAGAAATAAGACCGTGAATACGGATTTCAATTTCCGGCTCTCATTTTTGTCAGTAAAATTCGATTCGATGAGGTTTCCCGTCTGCACGATTTCTAGGAAAGACAAGTAGTAACTCCAGTGGCGTAGTTTTTTTTTTGTTTTACTTTAGTGTATTTTGTTTTATTTCTCTTCTAATTTGGAATATTGTTCATTCGATTGCAGTCCCGTTTTTTTTTGGCGACGTCCCTCCGCTGGAGTCGAGTCGAATTGCCCTTAATTCCCGGGCAGCGTTGCGAGTCTTGATTTTTCCATTTATTCTGATAACGGGAATTGTTTTGCAAAATTCTTTTCGACACTGGAGTTGCACGGTTCGGCCGTTTCATGGTTTAAAACAGATTGTTTGAGGTTCTACTCGGGAGCGGTATCTACTGGATTTGTTTTTGATTGATTAGGCGAGTTTACAGATGTTGTCGTATACCGAAGTGATGTTAATGTTTGTTTTTTATTGCGTATGCTTTGTGTGTTTTTCGTTTCGCAGTTGTTTGTAGTTCATGTAATGTTTCGACGGTAATGATTTGATGTTTTTCGTTGTTGATTTGATTGCGGGTTTTAATCCCCCGTAGAAACCATGCCTCACCGTTTTGCTTGCAAGAGCAGGGGCGGTATATGAATCTTTATTCGTTGTTCGACATTGGTGATTTATTGCAGTGTTTGAAGCAGCATTGCGATCGTATGCACTCGCAGTTTCGTTCATCGGTTCGGGATTTGAAAATTTGGTGGCGATTTGCCAATACATATTCGTTAATGGTTTAGTTTTCGTGCTGTTCTGTTCGCCATCTGATGGCGTTTGGGTGATTCGTGTTAACGAGAAGGCTGTTTTTTTGCATAGTTTTTTGTGGTGGTGCAGCTGGCCTCAGTACAGCAGATTTTTTCCTCGTAATAGAAGACATGCAAGGTTTGTTTTAATAGTTTAAGCAGTAAGTCTGCCACCGGTGTAATGATTGCATCACAGTTAGAAACACCAAGAAGCGATGCATGATTCGAACAATTGTAGAGAAATTTGTTTATGTCACAATTGCGTGAGTGTGCTGAACTTTTTTTTCTCTTTCCTCGCGTCTCTCGGTTTCTATTCGGGACAATTCAATTGCGTACGATGCATTTTTTTTTTTTCTTCTTGTCTCCAGCGGTTGCCGCGCAAGTTTTTGTTGTTCAGACATTGCCGGCGCCTTGTCAAGTACATCGAAACGAGTCGTGTCATGCTTTCAGCCTTGACGTATTTGTTCGCGGGGAAGGCTCGCTCCGCGTCATTGTCGCAGGTGCCTGTTCTAGAACCATTGCAATGACGTTGTGGCACGAGTTAAACAACAGCCAACCTGTTCATTGCTGTTTATCTTCGCCTGTCGCCGGGCGGTCTACCAGCACAGTTTATTTCTCTTTCAGTTTGTGCCATGTCCAGTGCTGCCGCTGCCGCGCTGTCTGTTGGCGTCCAGAGTATTATTAGTGGTAAAGGTGTCGGAAAGCCATTCGGCCGACTTTCTGATCGCGCCAACGCTGTCAAGGCCGCGCTCGGACGGTCGCCAGGAAGCACTCCTGACCAGAAGAAGCTTCGCACAGACGACCTGATGGACGGTTTGCAGGACACGTCCAACGAGGAGTTCAACCCGGTGCCCACCTTCCCAGGTGTCGGCACCGGGTATGCAGAGCCGAGCACCCCTGCGTTGCAGCGGTTGCTCCCGGACCGGCTTTTTTGGTGGCAGTTCCAGTGCATGCAAACTGGGCGCCGGCGGTAAACCGTCAACCTTTCTTACCGCCGGGGGTCTCGTAGAGCTTCCTGACAATATATAATGTGGAAACGAATTTCAGAGAACGACCAGTTTTTCAGCCCAAGCGATTATGAACCTCCAAAGATGACTCTAACAAAACACACAAACAGTTTTCCAATCGAGCTCGAGTATGAAACCGAGGTCAGACCTCTGAATGCGACAGGCGGACGTGTCTCATGTCTGCGGATCGATTTCTGTGATTACCAGCTCTGCAGCCCATACAGTATGAGTTAAGTACAGAAAACCGAGAGTACCTCTCAGGATGACTCGAATAATAGAACAGTTTCGCAGATTTCGTTCGAGCAGCAGACCGAGTTTCGAGCGATCGGTTCGACGAACGGACGCGCCTGATGTTTCGAAATCGATTCCTGTGACCAGCAGAGCTATAGCCCTCCCCCAGCACGATTTATGTACAGAAAACCGAGAGCACTTCTCAAGATGACTCGAACAATACGAATGGGTTCGCGAACCTAGCTCGGAGAGAAGGCCGATTTCAGAGCTCTTGATGCAACAGACGAACGCGCCTGATAAGTCTCAATCGATTTCTGTTAGTATGAGCTCTGTGGCTGCCCTATAGATCGAGTTAAGTACGAAAAACCGAGAGCGTCTGCTACAATGACTCGAATAATACGAATAGGTTTGCGACCCTAGCTCGGCTAGCAGACCGAGTTCAGACCTCTGGAATCAACAGGCGAACGCGCCTGATCATTCTGAACGCATTAGCTGTGCTGACCAGCTCTGTAGGTGTCCTGAAGCTCGAGTTATTTTGAGAAAACCGACAGCGCCTATCAAGATGACTCGAAACGGCCGTTCCCGCCTGCCTGCTTTTTGGCCTTCAAAGTTACCCGATCGAGCTGAGATCAAGATGGCGAGCGGGAATAAGATCGAATATTATGGGAAGAAATACCAGAGCTCTAACGAATGGTCAAATTTCGAGAACGAAATTTTCAACCGACCAAAAGTCACCAAAAGGTCCGTCGAGATTTGTCTTGCCAACTAGCTCTGGGACGCGCCGGAATTACTCTTAGCTTCCAGCTATAACTAGCTAAGGGAAGCTCTACGAGTTAGGCCCTTCGGGTGGCGTGCATGCGGTTCAGGTCCCGGTGCTGAGCCGAGCGCCGTTGCTTTCGTAGCGGCTGCTCCCGGAACCGGCCCTGCGGGTGGCGGTTCTGGTGCACCCCCTCATGATTCTGCATCTGCTGACCAGAAGCTGAATTTTATTATGCGCAACATGTCGCTGAAATGCGAGACAGCCACAAAGGCCGATATCGAGGCGTTCCGTGTCGAAATGAAAACTGAGATCGCTACGGCAGTGGATCCTCTCAAGGACGAGATGACCGACGCACGTAATCGGCTTGCTGCTCTCGAATCTCGTGGGTCTGCTTCTTCGGCATCTAAACAGCAGCTTGCACTTTTGAGTTTTTAGACATGTCAAATTTGCAGATTGCTTTCGTAGGATTTCACACGACTAATTTAGAGGACCGTGTGCGAGATGTGCATTTGATTGTAAGCCAGGTTGGTGGAGCCAAACCGTGCTACATTGGGCATTTTTTCGAAGGCCCGCGCAACGCTCGTGTTGTCATTGCCCAATTTCGTTCCGAGCATGCGTGACTTTTTGTTGCGTGCTGGAGGCAAGGGAAAAGCGTTTCGCCGCGTGAATCCAGCCAAAAGTAGAGTCAACATCATGCGGGACGGTGCTTTGAAAGCTGTTTGCAGAAGTTGAAAGTTGCAGCTCTTAGCAGACAGATAGATTTCAAGCAGCGCGTTGTTCCCGGAGATTTGAGCGGATTATTCACAGGAGAAGTCTCTAATTTGTCGATTACGGGGTCGCGCACAGTTTTGTTCACGTATTTTTCCCCCCTCTTGTCCTTGTGCTTCTTCTGCTGCCCCTCACCTCGTGAGTTGTGTCGGCCCCTTTGCGTCGTTTGAGACGGCGAGGTCCCCGCTCTGATGTTTCATATTGCGGCGTTACGCTGCGAGGCATTCCTTGTCAAGTGTGAACTTTGTCGAGGCGGAAATGCCGAGATCTCTTAGCCGTAGTTTTCGTGCCGCCTTACCTGCGTCTGAGGGACTGAAATTTTCGAGTTGGCTTACCTTGGCCCCTCCGGCCAGTCAGTTCGGCAGTCCATCGTCTTCATTTTTCTCGAGTTTGCTTATCCCTGATTCTCCTCCCGTCCTTGCTGTTCCCGCCTCATTGTCTTCCTTTCCTCCTCGTCCCCCCTTGGGTCAACGGAGTTTGCACGAATTCTTCGCTGAGTCTCACCGTTTTTTGCCTCAGGATGGTGGCCGTGGCGAATCCCGGCCTGAGCCATCTTTTGATTGGGCTAGCCTCTCAATTTTATTCTCAACATTCAGCGGTTTCAAGCGCACAAAGATGAATTGTTTGCTTATCTCTCCTCTCTGCCTTCGCTTCTTTCTTTTATGTTTAAGGAAATTTGGCTAGATGAGTCTGTAGTTTGCTCTGGTGTTCCCGGGTATTCTTTGGTTGCCCGTCGGGACCGGGATGGTCTAGGCGGAGGCGTTGCGATATTTGCAAAAGATTCCGTTCGTGACGCCTGTTCTGTTCTTCTTCGTTCTCCGTCTGCGGAACGCGTATGGATTTTAATGCACACTGAGACGGGGCCCGTTTTAATTTGTTGTTGGTATCGCCGCCCGTGTCATGGAGAGACAAATTCGATAGAGTCGCTTAATGAAGAATGGAATTCTCTTGCCGGGCAGTGCATAGGTTCTATAATCACAGGTGACATGAATGTTCATCACAAACATTGGCTGCGAT
This sequence comes from Prorocentrum cordatum, assembly GCA_963575745.1. Lineage (NCBI taxonomy): Eukaryota > Dinophyceae > Prorocentrales > Prorocentraceae > Prorocentrum > Prorocentrum cordatum. Next base: position 111,287 of record CAUYUJ010019329.1, on the reverse strand, counting down.
TCAGCAGCCATGTATCCCCTGAGGGCACCGCTTTGAAGAATTGGTGTGTGGAGCGCGGTTTTCGCGAGTGTATTCGCGCTCCTACTCGGGGTCCTCACCTCCTTGATCTTTTCTTGTCTGACGTTCCAGATCTAATCATTACGAAGGTTTTAACTGAAGTAGCTGATCATAGTGCTACGCTTGCTTCTGTTTGTATGCCACCGTTGTCTTTTGAATACGGTGAACGACGTTTATGGTTGTTTCAAAGCGCAGATTGGAGATCTATACAACAGCGTCTTTCTCAGCAGGATTGGTCTAGGATAGACAATTCCACACCTGATATTGTCGTTTCTTGTTTAACCCATATGTTGAAATGTTATATGAATTTACATATTCCGTCGATTGAGCAGAGCGTGCAAGTTTCACATCCCTGGTTGTCTGATGAATGTCTACTGGCAGTGCGTGCTAAGCGCGATGCTGCCGGTACGGCTGCTTTTCCGGCGGCAGTCGCTCATTGCAGCGCAGTGATGTTGAAGGCTTTTCAATCTTACACGACCCGCACGCGTCAGAAGTTGCGCGGTTGTGGCCGGGGCAGCAAAAAATGGTGGAAAGTTTCACATCAGCTGCTGTCTCACGTCCACAAGCCTACTTCTTCCCCTTTGAAGCGTCCAGATGGTACGTGGGCTCTTTCTGCACGTGCCAAGGCGGACCTCTTTGCCAGAGCTTTCAGTCAAAAGTGGCGTCTGCCAGCACCTGTAGTTAACGAGTGTTCCGACTGCTCTGCTATTATGATTCCGCCTACGCAGTGGGGAACTTGCATTCTTCGTACTCGGTCTGCTCGCGCCGCGCTGTCGTCCCTCCGACAGGACAGCGGCACGGGTCCCGACCTCCTGCCTGCGAGGGTTCTGAAGCAGTGCAGCTCTAGTTTGGCAGTGCCTGTCGCTAAGCTTGCCCGTCTTATTTTGAGAACTGGTCTGTGGCCGTTGCCTTGGAGAGAGCACTGGGTCCACCCTCTTCACAAGAAGCTTGCAGTTAGCTGTCCGGACAACTACCGGGGCATCCAGTTGACCGCTCAGCTTTCGAAGGTCGTGGAGCGCATGTTTTTACAACTCTTCAGCCCGCAGCTGGACAGGTTTGGCGCTTATGGCGCGCGTCAGTTCGCCTACACTCCCGGCAGAGGTGCGCGCGATGCAATTTTATATTTTGTTTTGCAATGCATCAGTGCTCTTTCCTCTGGCCGCCGCGTCCTCTTGTATTGCTCTGACGTCAGTGGTGCCTTCGATCGAGTCGATGTGCCCCGTCTGCTCGCCAAGCTGCGCGGCTTCTCTGTCCCTGAAAGCGTGCTTGGTGTTCTCGCTAGCTGGCTGGATAAGCGCACGGCGCGAGTCATCGTGCAGGGCAAGCAATCAGATCCGGTCCGCATGGAAAATATGATTTACCAAGGCACTGTGCTTGGACCGCCGCTTTGGAACGCATTTTTTTCTGATTCTTGTATGGCGGTTCGCGCCACAGGATTCGAATAATTGGTTTATGCTGACGACCTTAATGCTTTCCGCGCGGTTGATAATAGTGTTACAGACGACCAGGCGCATCGCATGTTAGGTGAATGCCAAAGTTCCCTTCACCGCTGGGGCGAAGCTAACAGAGTTGTTTTCGATCCTGGAAAGGAAAGCATGCACATTATCTCGCGCAGCCGGCCTTTTGGAGATTCCTTTAAGCTTCTTGGCGTCGTCTTCGATTCCAGGCTTCTTATGCATGAAGCAATTTTGTCTTGTGTCAACGATTGTGGATGGAAAATCCGGAGTCTTCTTCGAAGCCGCAGATTTTATAATACCGCTGACATTATCTTGTTATATAAGGCCCAAGTTTTATCTTTCATCGAATACAGGACATGTGCATTCCATTTCGCCTCCTCTTCTGCTCTCGCTCCTTTGGACGCCGTTCAACACCGATTTCTCCAGTCTCTGGCAGTTTCAGACCTTGATGCATTACTGCATTTTGCCTTGGCTCCGCTCCCTGTCAGACGAGACATCGCCATGCTTGGCGTTATCCATCGTTCTGTCCTTGGCCTCAGCCCGGGCCACTTCTCCTCCTTCTTCCGCCCTGCTCCTCCTCCCCCCCCTCGTTCCCCTCGCCGCCACGCCCGGCATTTGGCGGACCCCCTCCCGCTTCGAGCTCCCGATTTTGCCCGACGTTCTGTGTTGGGTTTAGTCAACGTTTATAACCTTCTGCCGGACAGCGTAGTCGCCGCGCCATCTGTGCACGAATTTCAATCTTGTCTCCAGGCTTTACTGCGAGACATCGCCAACTCAGGCACTGCTTGGGCCGACCTGCTCAGCTGTCGCCTTCCGTTCGCGCATCATCCTCTGCGCCGCTGCAGGGACTGGCAGCCTCCCGCCTAGTCGCTTCGTCTTCTCTCTCCTCCCCCCTCCCTCCCCCCTTCCTCCCTCCCTCCCTTTTCCTCTCTTGCTGCTGTCGTGTCCCGCCGGTTGTCGTCGTCGTCGTCGTCGTCGTCGTCGTCGTCGTGGTCGTCGTCGTCTCGCTGTCGTCCGTCGTCTCCCCCCCTCCCTCCTTTCTCCTCCCCCTGGCCGCCGTGCTTGGAGAGCATGGTGCGCGCGTCGCGCGTCGCCGCTTTTGGGGCCTGGCCCCCCCCGCTCGCCTTCTCCTCCTCTCTTTCTTTCCTCGTCGTTTGTCGTCTGCTGCTGCTCCCTCTTCCTCCCTTGTCCTCCTCTCCTCCCTCCCCCCTCTTCTTTTTCTTCTTCTTCTTCTTCTTCCTGCCGCTTCACTTTAAGCAATAATTTTCTTGTGCGCTCTGACAATGTTGAGACTTTAGTGTGGCTTGGTTCATTCACTGCGAGGTGCGTAGAACAAAAACGGACATTGTTTTTTCAGGGCATTTTGCCTGTTCAAAAATTATTTATGGTCATGATCTGAATGCTTTGCGTTTTTTTCCTTTCGCCACCCCTGATGCTGATGTGTTTGCGTCGGTGCAGCAGTGTCGGAGCTGCTTGCACGAATGGGGAAACGCAGTTGTTTTTGAGCCTCTCAAAGAAAATTTGCCAGTTTGCCAATAGTCTCGGGCCGGCCGGCAGGAAGCAATTTCAAAATTTTTAGGTGTTGTTTTCGACTGTAAATTAATAATGACAGATGCGATGCAGAGCTGTGTGCACGTGTTCGCCGGAGGCTGCAATCATTAGCGCGCGGCGTTTTCACACGGACGCCGAGCTTGTCTTGTTATACGCACATATTTTATCATTCAGAATACAGTACTTGAGCTTTCACACATGCCTCTAATTCCGTCTTGGCCTTTTTGGATCGAGTTCACAGGACTCTTCTTGGGGCCCGCCCCGCTTGTTTTTCCAACTTGATTCGCCCCTTCCGCGCTCCTCCCAGGCATTGTCATGTGGCCGATCCCTCCCCTGCTCGGGCCCCAGATTATGTAATTCGTTCCACGTTGGGTGACGCTCGTATGTGCAATCTTCTCCCTGAGAGCGTTGTTAGCGCCCAGGACGTGAAATAATTCCAACGTCTACTGTCTGAGCTTTTGTGTTATGCCTCAGGTCAGGTTGCGACCTGGCCACAGCTGTTTTCGTTGCGTTTGCCGGTCGCCTTCCACGAAGTGCGCCGCTTTCGGAACTGGCGCCTGGCGGCCTGATGGCCCTTGTGGGGTGCCCAGGCGGTTTTTCTTGAGATGGCCACGATTTTTTTTTTCCGCGTCTCTTCTTCTTCCTCCCTTTCGTCTTTGTTTTTCTTCGTTCCCGTCCTTGTCTTTTCCCTTGTTTTTCTTCCCGTTTTCGTTCGTTCTCCTTTTCTTGTTCTCGTCTTCGTTTCTTGTTTGGCTCGTTGCCTGCTGGTGCCGTCTCTCGTCGTTCTTCTGCCTCCTTCCCTTCCTCTTTCCGCTTCCTCTGGCCGCCTGCGTGGAGTGCAGGGCGCGCGCGCTGCGCGGTCGCCGTGCACGTGGGCTGGTGCCCTTCTCCCCCCCTTCTCCCCTCTTCTCCCTCCCTCTCTCTTTCTTCGCGTTGCTTCTCGTTGCTGTTTGCTTTCTCTGCTCTTGTTCTCTCTCTCTCTCTCTCTCTCTCTCTCTCTCTCTCTCTCTCTCTCTCTCTCTCTCTCTCTCTCTCTCTCTCTCTCTCTCTCTCTCTCTCTCTCTCTCTCTCTCTCTCTCTCTCTCTCTCTCTCTCTCTCTCTCTTCCTCTCTCTCTCTCTCTCTCTCTTCTCTCTCTCTCTTTTTTTTTTTTTCTTTTTTTTTTTTTTTTTTTTTTTTTTTTTTTTTTTTTTTTTTTTTTTTTTTTTTTTTTTTTTTTTTCTTCTTCTTCTTCTTCTTTCTTTCTCTCTCTCTCTCTTCTCTCTCTCTCTCTCTCTCTCTCGCTCTCTCTCGCTCTCTCTCTCTCTCTCTCTCTCTCTCTCTCTCTCTCTCTCTCTCTCTCTTTCTTTCTTTTCCTGTCTTTCTCTTGCTCTTCTCTTCTCTTTTTTCTGTTCCTTGTCCTCCTGCGACTTCCCCGCCAGCCTGCCGAGCAGGCTTCGGTGGCCCCGTAGGAGACAGTTTTTTTCCCACCCTGGATGCAATTTTTAACTTCGATGTGACTTGGTGAAGATAACTGCGCTGCAGAGGTCCGATAGAAAAACAAACAAGGTATGCTGATTCGAATGTTAGCGGCAACAGAGAACAAAGCGAGACAAAACAGAAAATAACAGTCACATTAAAGCAATGTTTGCACGGTTTCCGTTGAAGTTTAAGAACGCATCGGCAAATTTTCTGAGAAATTGGAAATTTATAAAATATTCGGTTCTGAGAATGATTTTCCAGTGCCGTTTTTCTAATTGATAAGCTTCTTTCAAACTTCCAAGTTTCGAGATTGCGACAAGTGTTGCATTGTCCGGTTGCTCGCAATTCTGGTTGCTCTAGCATTGGGTTCTTTTGCGCTTTCCCGTGAGTTGCGCTTGTCATTTGTGTGAGCTCTTCGAGTAAGACTATACGCATATCACCGTACTTTTGACAGCTTTTGCAGCGGCTCTTCCTGGCGAGCCCACTGATTTTTCGCAAAAAATGGTTGATGGAAACCAGTGTTCATATTCGTCAGCATCAGACTGTTATCAAGGAAGTGAAAGATGATTTCTCGAAGCCGCCTGGTCAGAAATTTCTATTTACGAAAAAGAAGAAGGTGGATAATGATGAGTTTAAGAAGACCAGATTCCACCAGAATCCGGTGCGGCACCTCCCTTCCCGGGCGTCGGAGCGGGCGTCTCTTCGGCGGAGTCGAGTCGAGGTGCCCTTGCTTCCCCGGTCGAAGCGGCAGCGTTGCCAGCCCAGATGTTTGCATTTTGATTGTGGTTCCGTGTTTTTCGAGAATTTTTATCGCCCTCCCTGTTGCGGTGAGGTTTTCTCTATGCAATCTGTGTTTAACGAGCTCGAAGACTCAATTTCTCAAGCTATTCGAGTTTTCGTAATTGGCGATTTTAACGTTCAAAATCCGTCCCTTGGACATTCTATCCGAAATACGCCAGAGGGCACCGAAGCTGCACGGTTTTGTTCGTTTCATGGTTTGAAGCAGATTGTCCGAGGTCCTACTCGGGATCAGTATCTATTAGATCTGATTCTCACTGATTTGTGCGAGTTCGCAGATGTAGCTGCTTACCGAAAGTTGTTGACCGTTCTATTTTTTCTCTCTTTTTTCCCTCCTCTTTCTGTGTGTATTTCGTCTCGCATGTGCTGGCAGTTTAATGTTTCGAATTTGAGGCGCGTGAGTGCCGATATAGACGCTGCTGATTGGTATCCTCTCTCTGGTCATCCCGATCGCGTGCAGAGTTTCTTATTTCAGTAGTTCTCAACAGTATGCAGAAGCATGTCTCGCGAGTTTGAATCGCAGTTCAGTCTTGTCATCCCTGGCTAACTCGTGAATTCATTTAAGCCGTCTCTGCAAAAGCGGAGGCAGCTAGCAACGATGAATTTCCATCCGCTGTTCGGCATTACAGTGTGGTTTTATTCAAGTCTTTCAAGCAGCATTGCGATCGCATTCGTTCGAAGTTTCGTTCCCTGCCTGGGGGCTCGAAAGCTTGGTGGCTATTGTCGAATGAATTACTTGGTAAGTTGGTAAAGTCTTCGTCGCCTGCCTTTCGCCGTGTGAATGGCGCTTGGGTGATTCGTGCTGACGAGAAGGCTGACTTTTTCGCGTCGTCGTTTAAGGGTCGCTGGCGTGTCCCGACGCTGCAGGGCAATGGTTTTTGCGCGGTGGTGCAGCGAGTCCCAGTGGAGCAGACTTCTTTCTTCGCCGCACGGGTTAGGCATGCAAGGTTTGTTTTAAAAAGCAGTGACTCTGCCACTGGTCCAGACGGCATTCCTGTTCGTGTTTTTTCCCCTTGCTCTACTCGTCCGTTCCATTCTCAGATTCGGAGTCTGGCCTTCTTGCTGGCGATTGCATCACATTGGTCCTCTATAGAAGAAGGAGACGATGCATGATCCGAAAAACTACAGAGGAATTCATTTAACTTCACAACTGTCTAAGTGTGCTGAACGTATTCTCCTCTCTTTCCTCCTCCCTCGCGTCTCTCGGTCGCTTCTGTTCGGGCCATTTCAGTTCGCGTGCAATCCGGGCCGTGGCGCCCGAGATGCGATATTTTATTTTCTCCTTACTTGGCTCCTTCCTATCTCTAGCGGCTGCCGCGTAGGTTTGTACTGTTCAGATGTGGCCGGCGCCTTCGACAGAGTGAAGTCCGAAAGACTTGTGTCGAAGTTGCGTGCTTTCGGTCTTCCGACTCGTTTGACTGATGTATTTGCCAGCTGGCTGGAGGCTCGCTCCGCTCGCGTCACTGTCGCAGGTGCCTGTTCTAGAACCATTGAAATGACCGACGTGGTCTTTCAGGGCACTGTGCTCGGCCCACTTTTTTGGAATTCATATTTCAGTGACGCTCGGGAGGCCATATCAGAATGTTGTTCCAAGAAATTATGTATGCTGATGATTTGAATGCTTTTCGTCCCTTTCCTTTCTCCACCTCTCTCCACCTCCGACGTTGATGTTGAGGATTGCACTATATCTTTCCGATGCGTCTGGGGCCTTCGACAAAGTCTCTTCGGAACGTTTGGTTGCGAAGCTAGGTTCTTCTGGTACCCACCCTCGCATTTTAACAGTTCTGGAAGATTGGCTTGCACCTGGGACAGCAAAAGTGATTGTTCAAAGCAGGCAATCGGATACCATCGAAATGTCGAACATGGTCTACCAGGGAACAGTGTTCGGCCCGGGCTTGTGGAACCCGTATTACGCTGATGCTCACAAGGCTATAGCCCAGGCTGGCTATCAAGAAGTAGTTTTCGCAGATTATCTGAATGCATTCAAGTTTTTTGTTAGTTCTCATGTAGACCAGCAGTTGTTTGACAGTCTCAATTCGTGCCAGAACAAGCTCCACGAATGGGGTGGAGCCAACGGTGTTGTTTTTGACCCTCAGAAAGAGCATGCAATTATCGTGTCTCACGTTGCCCCGGTAGGAGATATGTTGAAAAAACGAGGAATCGATTTTGATTGCAAACTTTTAATGCACGACGCCATCAGTTCTTGTGCATGCGAAGGCGGTTGGAGAGTCCGCAACATTCTGTCGAGCCGCAGGTATTTTTCAGTGAGAGAATTAATTGTTCTGTACAGGAGCCACGTGCTGTCCTATCTAGAGTTTCGCACCCCTGCTATCTCTCACGCATCGACTTCTGCTCTTTCCACACTCGACAATGTCCAGCACAGGTTTTTGCGCAGTCTTGGTGCATCTGAAGAAGAGGCTCTGGTCAGATTCTCTCTTGCCCCGCTGGCTTCGCGAAGGGGCATCGCAATTTTGGGACTCGTTCACCGGGCTGCTCTAGGACTCGGCCCTGCCATGTTCAATTTTTTTTTCGCATCGACTCGTCTCCTCTTCCTCCTCGGCGGTCTCTCCGTTCGTCAGCTTCTCGACGCCATGCAAGGCACCTGGTCAATCCGCTTGGCGCTTCCACTCCTGACTTCCTCCTGCGGTCTCCTCTCGGTGCCATCCGCTTGTGCAACATCCTACCAGATTATATTATTTCTCGGCGGTCCGTCCAGGAATTCCAGTCTGCGTTGCAAGCGTTTTTGTGCGAGTGCGTGCGCCAGCACCTCCCGGACTGGCGCGCTGTTCTCAGTTGGAGGCAACCGTTTGCTTTTCATCCTTTGCTCCCCTTCCGCGACTGGCGGCCGCCGGCGTGAATCGGCCTCTCTGCTCCCTCCCGGCTCTCCTACCGACCTGCTTGCTCGTCAAACGAGCACGCAGCAGGCTAATGCGATTGATGTGTCATTGGTGAGTTGTTGTCGCGCGCCGAGGCATATAAAGAAACTCAAAAAATATTTAAAAAAATAAAAACCAAAAATCAAGAAACATTTAAAAATAGGAAATAAAAAATTAAAAAAAAAGTGTCGGAGCTGCTTGCGTGAATGGGGCCGTGCGAACGCAGTTGTTTTTGAGCCCTCTAGAGAAAGTTTGCACTCTCGCGGAGCTGGCCGGCAGGAAGCAATTTCAAAATTTTAGGTGTTGACTTCGATTGTCAACTTATAGTGACATATGCGGTGCAGAGCTGTGTGCACGAGTGTTCGCCGGAGGCTGCAATCATTAATGCGCGCGCGGCGTTTTCGCACAGACGCCGAGCTTGTCTTTTTATATAAAGCACATATTTTATCATTCATCGAATGCAGAACTTGTGCTTTCACACATGCCTCTAACTCCGTCTTGGCCTCTTTTGATCGTGTTCAAAGTTCGTTTCTCCGCAGTGTGGGCATTTCTGATGTAGATGCACTCCACCACTTTAAGTTAGCTCCTTTGTGTTCTCGAAGAGACATAGCTAACCTGGGTCTCATTCACAGGACTCTTCTTGGGGCCGGCCCGGCATGTTTTAAAGAGTTCTTCCAACTTGATTCGTCTCCTGTCCCCTTCCGCGCTCCTCTCAGGCATTTCCGTCATGTGGCCGATCCCTTCCCTGCTCGGGTTCCAGATTATGTAATTCGTTCCACGTTGGGTGGCGCTCGTATGTGCAATCTTCTTCCTGAGAGCGTTGTTACCGCCCAGGACGTGAAAGAGTTCCAACGTCTATTGTCTGAGCTTTTGTGTTATGCCTCAGGTCAGGTTGCGACCTGGCCACAGCTGTTTTCGTGGCGTCTGCCGCCCGCCTTCCACGAAGTGCGCCGCTTTCGGAACTGGCGCCCGGCGGCCTGATGGCCGTTGTGGTGCCCGGGCGGTTTTTCATTGAGATGGCCACGCACATTTTATTTTTTTCTGCGTCTCTTCTTCCTCCCTTTCGTCTCTGTTCTTCTTCGTTCCCGTCCTTGTCTTTTCCATTGTGTTTCTTTTCGTTTTCGTTCGTTTTCCTTTTCTCGTTCTCGTCTTCGCTTCTTGCTTGGCTCGTTGCCTGCTGCTGCCGTCTCTCGTCGTTCTTCTGCCTCCTTCCCCTCTTTCCGCTTCCTCTGGCCGCCTGCGTGGAGCGCAGGGCGCGCGCGCTGCGCGGTCGCCGTGCACGTGGGCTGGTGCCCTTCTCCCCCCCTTTCCCCTCTTTTCCCTCCCTCTCTTTCTTCTCTTCTCTTATTTCTCTTCCTTGTCCTCCTGCGACTTCCCCGCCGGCCTGTCGAGCAGGCTTCGGTGGCCCCGTAGGAGACAGGCTTTTTCTCACCCTGGATGCAACTTCTTATTTCGATGTGACTTGGTGAAGATAACTGCGCTGCAGAGGTCCGATAGAACAAAAAATATTCAACCAGCTAATGTTCGCAGCAGGCAGGGATGGCTTGCGGAGTGAGAGACGGGGTGTTGAAGGAGTTGTTTAGATCGTTCGGTTTTACTTTGCAGATTGTACATAAACAGCTTTACGATGATCAATCGAAGCAGATAATTAAAGCGAGTTTGAAAGTTGAGATGGCAAGTTTGTGATTGTCCAGAGTAGTTTTGAATTATTTGGAGGTTTGGTTGATTTTCGGAATCTTAAAGCTTTATATCAGTGATATGCGCAAGCCCGGCAGTCCGGGAGATTGTTCAGCATATTGCGCATGTAATTTTGCGACCCGTTCGTGTCATATTTGACACGTCTGTGTTTCCCGCTTCTCATAATTTTCTAAAGTTCAGTACGCATTGATGTGCAAGCCCGAAGTAGTTCACCATAGAATTTTCATTTTGAAGCCACCGCGCCATCAGCAGACAACTTAATCGATTTCAGAACGCGATCCTGAACAGAGAAGCACGGCTTGCACGCAAGCGAAAAGCGTGATAAAGTGCGTTTCGGTGGCGAATTGCCAACAGCCTAGCCACGCGGCCCGATGAGTAGGTAGTGTTTCAAGTTGTTCGGCTTTTTCAGAGATTTCTACGCGTTGCTTTGCCTCAGTTTCGGCAGTCTTGATCTGCCCGTTCCTGCGGAGCTGTTCCGCCCGATGCTCAATGCCGCTGCAGCGCTCCCGCCTCCGCCATTCCGCGTTTCTGGTTTGGTCCGATCCCGAGGCAGGTCCTTGAGGGTTTGTATTTCTAAGATCGTTTTTTTTTTTTTTTTTTTTTTTTTTTTTTTTTTTTTTTTTTTTTTTTTTTTTTTTTTTTTTTTTTTTTTTTTTTTTTGTTTTTTTTTTTTCTTTCTTCCTTCTTCTCTCTCCCCTTTTCTTTTTCTTCCCAATTCTTCTTCTTCTTCCGTCCCTTTCTTTTTGTTTCCATCTTTTCTCTTTTATTTTTTTTGGTTTTCCCCAAAAAAATAAGAACTTTTTTTTCCCCCTTTTCTTTTCTCTCTTCTTTCCTCGTTTTCCTAGTTTTTTGCGTATTTCCTCTCCCTGCTATTCTCCACGTTTGAGAGCTTGGTCGCTTTGTTGGCGTGGCTCCCTGCTGGGTCCTTTTTGGGCCGGCCGGGTGTTCAACGGCATAATTTTTTGAAGGATTTTTCATACCTGGTCTTGCGTGGCGCGCTCTTGCCCCGGCGTTCACACTTTTTTTTTCTTCATCGGGGACGCCATGGCGAGGTAATTTCGCTTGCTGCGCCGAGATCCCAAGAACATAATGAAGGTAAAAATATAACATGAAATAAAAAAATAATAAAAAAACAAAACGCTGCAATAAAAGAAGAAGAACATGCAATTAAAAGAAATGCATAAAATAGAAAGCGCAATAATATATATATATATATATATATGTATATATATATATAATTCCCTTTTGTTTGCCTTTGTCTTCGTTTCCGCTTAACCTTTTGCTCCCATCTCCGTTTCCCTTGCGTTCCCGCTACCGCCTCCGCTTCCGTTTCCGTTTCCGTGTCCGCCTCTGCTTTCCCCTCGGCCACCGTTTTCGCCTCCGCATTTTATCTGCCCCCGTCTCCGCCTCCGCCTCCGCGTCGCCTCCGTTTTCGCATCTGTTTCCGCTTCCGTTCTCGTCTTTGTCTGCCTCCCTGTGTCTGTCCCCACTTTCGCGCCCGCCTCCGTATCCGCATCCGCCTCCGCCTCTGCTTTTGCCGCCTCTTCCTCTGTTTCCGCTCCCGCTTCCGCCTCTTCCTTCTTTTTTCTTTCTCTTTCTCCTCTTGCTCCTGGTTGTTCCCTCGGCGGTAAAATTCGCGTTGTACGAGGGGACTGACGACGCGTGAGTGTAGTGAAATCATGTGAATCAAATTTAAATGCTGTGGCAGTAATGTGCATGGAAATCATTTAAACCTAGATTTAAATGGTGACAATCTAAATTTAAATGGTGAAGCCAGGTCAGGTCGATGGATATAATTTAAATTTAGATTTAAATGATTCAGATTAGATGACGTGTGTGAAGTCGTTTAGATTTAGATTTAATAAATGATGAAGATCGGAAGGGGGCGTATGGAAAACATTTAAATCTAGATTAAAATGAATATATGTAGTGAATCGACGTGCCCGGCGTTGGATCATTCAAATCTAGATTTAAAGGAATAACTAAACTAGAATCCAGTGATAATGATATTTATATATATGTAATATGCAGTCACACATTACGCAAAGCTGAATTCGATTGCGCAAAGCTTAATTCCTATGTTGGTTAACCTGCGACATGGCGGGTTCACGCGCAGATTATCTCGGCCTAGAGAAGAAAACAGCTGGCCAACGCGCAAAATGATCTTTTCCGCTTTGGAAAGACGCGCCCTTATTTGTTTGTTTTGGTTGCCGGTCTTCCGTTGGCTCAGTCAGCGCTTCGATAATCGTCTTTCCGTGTCTGTGTGTGTTTGTGTGTGTCTGTGTGTGTGTGTCTTTGTGTGTCTATGCGCTCTATTAGTTTTTAAATGGTGATGGTTTTTCTTTACAGAATTTAGCAAAGCAGTCGGGGGCAAATCAACAGGCGTGCTAATTCAAAGTGTCGAAACGCTTTAACTCGGTCTGGAATGCTTATTAGTATTTCCAAGGATGTTTCTTTTTTTTCGCGTCTTTTTTATGAGACCGGCTTCGCCCGCAATGCGACATTGCGAATTATGTCAAGAAATTCATCAGAATATCCCAAAACATAGCAGAGTAGCAATAGTTTTGCAGACCTAGTTCGAGCAGAAGACCGAGTGCAGACATCTGGATATTTCAGACGAACGAGCTCACGATTTTAGATCGATTAGGTGTGCCTAACAGTTCTGTCAATATTCGAGTTCGAGTCAAGTGCACAGCACCGATGATTGAAAACAATCCCACCTGAGTTTTTGGGCAGTATAGGTACCCAATCGACCTGATATTAAGACGGCGAGCGGGAATAATATCGAGAATGAGGAGGAGGGCTACTAGGAGCTCTAACGAATGTACAAATTTTGAAAAATCGACCAAGACAAAACTTTCGTCGACATTTTTTTGCCAGTAGCCCCCCGTCGCGCCGGAATTCTGAATCTAGCTTCGCCGCTAACTCTACGAGTCATCACATTCCATGCAAAACCTGGTGAGAGGCCCTGTCTCAGTACCAGGGCTGGAGATTAAGAATTTGTTTGCAATGGCGCCATCGCAGGTACATTCGGCACGTCTCAAAGCTGTGGATGAAAGGAGACGGTTCGCGGCACACCAAGCAAGTAGTTCGCCGCGCGGTTCCGAGCCAATTGGCCCACCGACGTTGTGAAATTAATGTAGAGTTTCGCCGATTCGCATATGGGGTAGATCTATAAGTCATTTCACTTCTTTGATGCATTATATCTGCGGCGCGCACAAATCGTTTGCGAATTTGCCCTCGAGATTTACGTGGCGCCGTCGTGGCTGCAGGCATGTCTCAAAGTGCAATTCTGCACCCAAGCAAAAGGTTTGCCGCGTGGCCCGAGCGAACTGGTCGCCGAGGTTGTGGAATTACTCCAGAGCTTCGCCGCTTCGCTGATGGGGCAGTTGTACGAGTTATTTTTATTTTCTGGGTACGACAGACGCGGACGTTTTGTTTTACTGCAAAGTGCGCCGTTTTGCATTGTCGAGACATAAGCATATTCGGTGTTATAACTCGTAGAGCCTCAAGAGCGTTAGCTGCGAAGGTAGAAAAGTCTGGCGCGCGGCCAAACAAACTAGACGGAAGCTTGAATTTGAGCAGCCGACAAAGTAGAGAGTTGTTCGGCAGATACTTTTGAAGGAAATCATCAGGTGCGCGAGGTTGACGTATTAGACGCCTGCCTTCGCTCTGCTATCATGGTTGCGTCTGAAAGCCTATTCGTATTCTGCCATTTTTTTTGAAAAGAGATGTTGATGGTTTCTTTGACTAGACTTGAGCTGCAGACGAGCTGAATAACTGTTTGGCACAGCAATGCGACGCAAATCATCAGACGCGCGAGTCTGAAGTATCTAGACGCCTGAATTCGATCTGCTATCAGAGCTGGGTTCGAACACCTATTCGTACTCGGATAATTGTAGAGATGGTTTTCTCGGCTGAAATCGAACTGGAGATGAGGTGCAGATTTTTCACATAAGTCGAACGAAAATCATAGGAAGCGCTTGTGTAAAGTATCTAGACGCTTGAATTCCGTCTGCCACCAGAGTTGGGTCAGAAAAAGTATTCATACTCTATGAAATTTTAGAAAGATGATGGTAACTTTCTTGGGGTAACTCGAGCTGCAGAGAAGCTATGGAGCTGTTTGGCACAGAATCGCATGGAATTTCTCAGACGCGCTAGTTTCAAGTATTCAGATGCCCGAACTCGTCGCGCTTTCAGAGTTGGAACCAGAAATGCATTCGTGCTCTAGTAATTTTCCAGGGATGCCTTCTCCTCCTTCACGTCCTCCTCCATGAGACCGCGCCCTTGCGCGCGTAATGCGGGATTGCCGCGCCGCGTTGCACGAGGAAGCTCTACGAGTTCCCGGCGGTAACCAAGGTCTGGCTGGGTAGAGCTCGTTCACTCTTTCACGGCTGCCACGCTGTATCGCCCTATGGCCTCGGGTGCCGAGGAAAAGGTTGTGTTGCTTGAAGCGCTTCTTCGGGATCGCGCGAGACTTGGCCCGATAGCCAATTTGACCCATCTGTCGACGGATATCAGAGACTTTCGTCACCACAGACTCGTTCCCAAAAGCGTTGCGGAAGCCATGAGATACGTGACGAATTTTCAGGATGAATGGATGCGTCGCAATGTAAAGAACTACCGCGAGTTGGCGGCCAAGGCGGGATACCCAATTGATTGATTGATTTAGTGATTGCACATAGGCTGACATGGTTGGCCAGAACCAGAAATTGTTACGTTGTATTCCATACTTCCCTTATTGAACATGCGAGAAAAAAACAAAACTAGACGGCCTCCGTGGATTCTTCGACGGAGGTCGCTCTGTGGACGGATGTGCTGCAGAATGGTGTTTAGGTTTGTGTGTGCACGGGGCGTGGCTGTTCGTGGCGGAGGAAGCTGTCTCGCTTGATGCCTCTGCTTCCGTCGTGTTCTGTGTGATGTTTGCAGCGCGCCGGCTCTGTATGGCCGTGGTGCACGTTTTGGGTGGCCTCTTTCATCTCTAACTTGTTCCTACACCTTTGTAATTTCACATGTCGTGCTGCATCCTTGTCCTTGTTCCTGCATCCTATTTCGATGCCTATGCCTCAGTGGCTCGGCAGTGTGATGATGAGAGATGCCTTCTCTAGCTACCCTGTGCTCCGTTTGGAGTCTTAGGGCTCAGCTGTCACAGCTGTCCGCGCCCTGACTCAAACTCAAAAAACCAAGGTTGACGGTTTACCGCCGGCTCCCAGTTCACAGAGCTGTTTTGGACTTGGTCCTCCGTGTTTCCAGATCTGCTCCAAGCTGGATACGGCGCCGCCGCCGGCCAGGGTTTCCAGAAGACACAGATGCCGTTTGGTTGAGCCGCCTTTCACAGCATCCAGTTTTCTTTTACACTCAGCATTTGGTGGTGCCGTTCGCATGTATAACCTTTTCCCAGGCTTTATTGTTTCCGTTCGTGGTGTCAGCATTTCAATATCGCCTTCAAAATGTCGTGCGTGCTCGTGCGTGCCTTTTTCATGACTGGCCGGTCTCGTTTTCCTTTCTTCCGCTGACTTCGCACCCTCTCTGTGGGTGCTGGGATGGGCGCGGTTAGCTCTTCCTTCCTCTCCTCTTCCCCCCTCTCCTCTCCCTTCCCCTCCTTCCTCCTCTCCTCCCCGCGTCGTCTGCTGCCGTGGTGTCCCGCCGTCGCCTTTCGCTCGTCCGTCTTCGTGTCCCCTCGCTGCCGCGCGAAGGGTTCGAAACAGTGCGCACGCGTCCCACGAGAGGCATTTGTTCGTCAGATCTTATGTTAGGAGGTGCTCGTTCGACGAAATCATGGATCACCGTGCCTTCATTTATTCGTATGGTGAGCAGAGATGTTTGGTTGTCCGGGGGGCGCAACGTCACGTTTCCCACGTCTGAATCGAGAGCGTAGTTGATGCAGTCGTGCACCGTGTCGCGGACATGCCACGTGATTGGGAGATGGTGGCAGTTTTCAGATCAGTCTTTAGTGAGGAGCAAGAACAGCAGTTCGCGTTTACATAATTGTGACTGGGCGGTATCTGGTGTTGATGAGGCCGATGTTTTTGTGCAGTCTTCCAGTTGTATGTGACTCTTGCGGTTGCGCCTGCCGCGTGCCCGCGTGGCTCATGGCGTGGTCGATGCGATCTTTTTTTTGGGTCGCGATATTTCCGAGCTGCTCTGTTAATTTTCTCGGTTGCGCTCGAGGCCAGGATCGCCGGAAAGCGCGCGAGAAGTGGCGTTTGAGGAGTTTTGTGCGCGCGTGCCGTCGTGTGCATCACGGCCCCATGTGCGACGCGGGTCGAACCCGTAGTGTCCATGTTCGCACGCGTGCCAGAAAAGAGAGGCCGTGGCAAACCAAGCAGGTCATAGAGAAAATGCGGCAGGTTGACCGGCTGGAGTAATATACCAAGTGGCTGTGGTGAGCCAAGCCTCGGCGGCGTGGCGTGCCGCTGGCGACGGGTCCCCGGGTGGTCTTGCTGGTTGTCATTTCCGTGTTGTTCTTCTTGGGGGTATCGCGGGCCCGACGCGGGCTCGGTGGCGGTTCTCTGTAAGGATGTGTTTTTTGTTTTGTTCTCGCCAGAAACGTTTTTTTTTTTTTTTTTTTTTTTTTTTTTTTTTTTTTTTTTTTTTTTTTTTTTTTTTTTTTTTTTTTTTTTTTTTTTTTTTTTTTTTTTTTTCTTCTTCTTCTTCTTTTTCTTCTTATTCTTCTTCTTTTTTATTTGTTTATGTTCGTGATGGAGTTCGGAATCATGGCCGTGTGCGCCGGCGTTCGTTCTTTTTTTTGTCCCCTCTCATTTTTCTTTTTTCTGTTGTATTTGTATATGTACAACATACAGAGCAGCGTTGCGCTGTTTACGGGGTCGATGGAAAGAAAAACTGCTATAATATCAGTGACGAGTGCGATGCAGAGAAAAGTGTGGGATTGTTGAAACCATGCAGCATATCTGGTCTTCGTGTATAGAGATTTGCGCCGCTCTTGAAAAGCTGGAACGTACTAGTAGCTTAATGTATTAAAGTAGTATCGACGAACTGTAGTAGAAGGCTTGTTTTTGTGGTTTTGCGTTGCGAACGATTCCTAGGCGTGGCTTTCTTTACTGCCAGTGCTTATGCTCGTCTCTCAGGCTGTCGTTCGGACTTCGTCTTCCGTGGTTGTTCGTCGTTCTTGTCGGGTCGTTGGTCTTCTCCTTGTCGGTCGCCCCCCCTTCCATTCCGTTTTCGGTTCCCTCCTGGTTTGTGCGTTCGTTTTGTTTGTTATGCTATTTGCTGCTCTTGTTGTTGTTGCTGTCGCTGTTGTTGAATTTTCAATTTCAACAAAAAATTTTGTTGAGCCCCCCCCCCCCCCCCCCGGGGCAAATGGTGCTTTTTCGATTGCAATGTTCCTTCCGGGGATCGCGCCCTATTTTTTATAAGGGACAGTGTGGGGACATCACGTTCTGCTTTCGGTCCCCGAATTGCAGCAACGACTCCCGCCTGATCGTTTCTCACAATTTACTCATAAATTGCTCTGTCGCTCAGGATTTCCTTATTATTCATACAGGGATCGCGCTCTCGTGTGGGACTTCCTTGCAATTTACTGACACGCCGCGCCCCCGACACACAGGAATCACGCTTTCGCTGTGGGTTTATTGAGATTTGTTTGAGAATTGTGCTGTCGCTCGAGGCTTCCTCGCGATTCATGCAGGACGCACGCTTCAGCAACCCGCTTGCTCGACCTGGCCGCCGCCTTCCCTACCTGGGGGTACCCGCCCGATCTGCCCGTTTGTTTCTGCCGCGTGTTTTCTGTTCCGAGCCCCCCTCTTGCTACGCTCTCTCCTGCTCCATCCTCGTCCCTCCCCCTCTCCCTTTCCCTCCATCTGTCCTCTGTTTCCATGCCTTCGGGGCTGCGCGAAATACGCGTTGCGGGTAAGAAAGATTTCCGAATGGGGGTACGATCGAAGACGATGTGATCGGGTATCGAGGGTTTGGTATATACATGGATTTACCCGAGAGTAGATAATAACGAATCGTCTTACACGTTTGCTGCTGTTGTGGCAATTGTTCATGTTTTTGTTGCTGTTCGTCCTGATTGTCTATTTGGTTGGGAACGTTACATCGGCCAGGCGCGCCCTCCCGCCGCAGTCGGTCGCCCTCGTTCCACTCCGCAGCCTGAATTGAGCGATGGTCAGTTGTGGCTCTGCGCTTCTTGCACCTCGTAGCCGATGCGTGTGCACGCCGCTGCATGTTTGTTGTTTTTTTCGGGCACGTGTCAGCGATAATCTTGTTTTATCACCAGCACAATCCTCGTCGTCTTAATTTACTTGGGCGTGTCCCGCCCGAGTCGCTGCTCTTGATTAGCCAGCCGTGAAAGCAAAAGTGTGTGCGTATGTGTGTGTGTGTGTGTGTGTGTTTGTGCGCCCGTGCGCGCGCGCGTGTGTGTGTGTGAGAGAGAAAGAGAGAGAGAGAGAGAGTGTCACTTGCGTTCCGGCTGCTTCTGCTGCGACGGGTAGCGTTTGTGCCCTCCATTGCGCGTCGTGCGTGCCTGCGCGGTTTCCTTTGCCCTGTGCCCTGTCGGCGTCACGTGGCCGCGTCGTCGTATTGGTCGTCCCCGTCTTCGGGCGGCGTTGCATTTTTCCACCCGCCACCCACGCCCAGGCGGCTTCTGGCGCGGTCGATCCAATTAGATTTCGCTTCTGAAGGCCAGGCCGCGCGCGCTAGTTTTGTGCTGCCCGGTCGATTTTCTCCGCTTCATCGCTGCGCGCGAGGCCGCGATCGCCAGCAAATTTAAGAGAATGTACCCGGCATCCCGCGTGTGAGGAACTTTGCATGCGCGTGCCGTGATATGTGTGCAAGGGACTCATTTGTAACGTGGGTCGAAGTGCATTTTTGTTTGTACGCGTGCCACAGGATTGGGAGGCCATAGGAAACTAGACAAACAGGCCACATAAGTCCAAACAACCATTGCGGAACAAGCTCAGGTTGACCCAGGGCGGCAAGAGTAATATGTCAATCAGCCATAAAAAGGCAGAGCATCCTAATACTGTGTGTGCGTCGCCTGGCCAGGTGCGACGCACCCACTGAGAAATCTTATAGCAGACGTGTCGTTGCAGGCGCTCTCTGGCTGTGCGCTCGGGAAACGATGTATTACAAGATTTGTGTGCTATATGTTCGGATCGGGCGCGCGTCTCCGAGGATAGAGCGTAGTATCTGTATATCATCCTGCGTCCCATCATAGGCGACCGCAAGCAAAGGGCTTCTGGAATTCTGCCTTTGTGCGCAGCATTCACATGGTGCACACGTTTCGGTGTTCTCGTTTGGTTTCTTTGTCTTTGTAGGGTGTCTTCGTGAAAACCTGTGCCAGTACGAGTCGTTTTGCAGTTTTCTCGGAGCCTCTTGAACCATGCTTGAGGCCATTTTTGGCTAATCGGGAGATTGTATACGCTCGTGGTTCGGTTTGCCATCATGTTTGTTTTTTCGCCGGGTCCTGACTTTTTTGTTGAGCATTATCGGTGTGTTGACGGATGGCTATGATGTGACGATGTGTCACCCATCAATGTTTTTTTCGGATTCTTTTTCATTTCGTCTGGGTCCAGTCGTTGCGTTTTGTGTTTGGTGCGCCAACAGTATTCTACCATGTTGATTCGCAGTTTCTATGTATTTTGTGTCTGTTCCTGGGCTAGGCCCGTTGGTTGTGCGTGCGAGTTGTCTTCAGGACTGGTCAACAGTCATGTTTTGCGTGATGGTTTAGCTAATGTTTTGTGTTGCTCGTGTCTCAAGTCCGCTGATTTGTTTTCTGGACTGTTTTGCGTAGAGTGTTCGACGATGTTGCTTCGCAGTTTGGTGGTTGTCTTCGCCCCCGGCCCAGGTCCGCTGGCTGCGAGTTTTTCTTTTCTGTGCAGTGCGTCCGTGCCTCAAGTCCGCTGATTTGTTTTCGGGATTGTTTTGCGTAGAGTGGTCGACGATTCTGCTCCGCAGTTTGGTTATCGTTCGGTTGTCTTCGCCCCTGGCCCAGGTCCGCTGGCTGTGATTATGTCTTATGCTGTGCAGGGTGTAGGTGTCATTTTGTTGCTATAGTGATATTCGGATCCTTGGCGAACGTCCGCTGATTTGTTTTCGGGATTGTTTTGCGTAGAGTGGTCGACGATGTTGCTCTCCAGTTTGGTTATCGTTCGGTTCTCTTCGCCCCTGGCCCAGGTCCGCTGGCTGCGATGCTGCCTTTTTCTGTACAGTGCGTCCGTGCCTCAAGTCCGCTGATTTGTTTTCGGGATTGTTTTGCGTAGTGTGGTCGACGATTCTGCTCCGCAGTTTGGTTAGCGTTCGGTTGTCTTCGCCCCTGGCCCAGGTCCGCTGGCTGCGATGCTGCCTTTTGCTGTGCAGTGTGTAGGTGCCATTTTGTTGCCATAGTGATATTCGGATCCTTGGCAAACGTGCGGACTGCCATTCTTCTTTCGGATTCCATTTCTTCGTTCTGCTGTTTCTTGCACTTTGATCTGGTCTTTCTGGAACATGTGTAGCTGCCGGTTGTGGCGGCAGCTTGTTCTCCATAGTGTGTTCGCTTTCTGTTTGCATGTTAGTTTTTTTTCTAGTGTGATTTGCAGTGGTCGTGTCATGTTGTAGCCATCTTCGGCTAGGTTGGACGCTCCAACTGGACGCGATTGGTTGGCAGGGGATGAAGGGGATGTTTTATAAGAGGTAGTGCCCTACATATTTACGCTAGAGAGCTGCTGGAATTTCCTAGCCAGTGCCCTGAACGGCCTAGCCCATAATCCACCGATGCACAGAGCAGTGTGATAGTAATTAGAGGACCTTTTGGAAGCCATCCTGGGTCTGCTTTAGAAACCGCTTGCGGGCCGTCCAGACTGGCCTTGTGAAAGCATGCAGACCTTATGGAGGCTAGCTTGAGCCTCAAGGATGATAAGGCGAACTCTCAAAACGCTTAGAAGTTTTCTTTGGTGTTTTCGGTGACAAGGGATTGTTGGGGTCTTTGGGGGGCCTGTTGTTATCAGAACTGTCTTCCAGCCGTCAGGAACTGCCCTTAAAATTCCTGGACCGTCCTGGCTTGGGTTTTCTTGGGAGGGTGGGCAGGTCTTTGATTTTTTTGGTTTGGGGGGCATTTCGCGCTGTCCAGTGCTGGACTGAACCCCTGCTCAGACCAATCAGTTCCGAGTATTCCTCGTCACCGTATATCCCTCAAGAGTAGGAGCCGGGACCCCAGGGGCCCGTGGCTCCGCCGGGCACCGCCTGCTTCTGGGTGGCGCGCGCTCTCAGAATCCGACAGCGTCGCGGGACCCGGCCGCAGGAGAATCCGACACAGCTGACCACGGCTGCACGAGGGGCACCAGAGGGGGGCAGCGACGGGAGGCAACGACGGGAGGCAACGACGGGAGGCAGCCGCGGGAGTTCACGGAGACGCCGCGGGAGGTCACGCCGCGGGAGGCCATGGCAGGCCACGCCACGGGAGGCCACGGGAGGCCGCAGCGGGCAACAACGCCACGGGAGGCCACGGGAGGCCAGCGGATGCCTCGCCACGGGAGGCCACGCCATGTGAGGCCACGGGAGGCGACGCGAGGCCACGGGAGGCCACGGCGCCCGACCGATTCTTCAAATCCGCCCGACCACACATCTCGCTATTGAGGAGATCTAAAGGAGCCGCTGCGTTCGAGCTGTTTTGGGCAAAAGCCGGAAGCAGTTCACGCTGGAGTGGCAGGGTCTTTGTAGAGGAGGCATTGGCTGACGCTCGTCAGTGGGTCTGGCGGCTTCAGGAATGATTACGCCATGCTTGACCATTCCGCATCCCGGTCGTTGACAGAGTACGTTTTCAAACGCCGACGCAGCAGACGGCATTGCCGTGCGAGTAGGGCAGGCGATGAGCAGAAGGATGATTGGTGAGGATCGAAAGGACTGGTCCTGCGTTGTTGCCATTTCGGCTCGGGTCGGGCCAGGCTGAGGGCATCGGAAGTGCACGCCGCGCTTGCTCGGTATCTATAGGGGTCAAGCGCCATGGGCAAGGCTCTTGGAGACCACCGTTTTTGCTGCCTCCTTGCACTTGTCTTCAATCCTCTCTCCTTGCGTCTCTTCGTCTTTGTCTTCCTGCGCTGAACGCACGTGGGCTGGTTGGGTTTTGACGCTTGGCGTCGCTCATGTGAAAGTGCACATTTTGGAGGAGGCGGAGACAGAGAGGAAAAACGGTTGGCCGAGGGAGGAGGTGGCGCCGAAAAAGGGTATGGAAGAAGCAGGACAGGAAGAGGGGCATGTAGAGGATTATCTTTGTTCTCCGCGTGAGCCCGTCTTCGTTCTCCTTCCTGTTTCTTTTTCCCTGCTTCCTCCTCCCTCCGTCAAGCAGAGCAGCAGGCTGCAGAGGATGATGATTAGGCGATGCGCGATGAGATCAAATGAGATTGCCGCAAATGTGGGTCTAACAGCGTGCACCACGTGATGCAGGCCTGGAAGAGGCTTGCAGAGAGCGAAGCAGTGGCTCCCGACTGTCTGGTGAACGAGGTGCTTCTGGAGCTGAGCGTTGATGGGGTGTATGTCTGGTGTCAGCTATTCAGAGTGCTGCTGGGATGAGCAGGAGGAAATGCGACTACGTGGCAGTGCCATGCGATATTGTTTATTGGTATGATGGGGTCAGTCTGGGCCTGAAGGACTACCAAGGAGGTGGGCACCAGCCTGCTAGCCGCCACGCTCAAGTGGTGCACCACCAGCATGATCGTCCTGTATGAGGAGATCGCGCCAGTGATCAGGATTACTTCCAATCGCATCATCGCACCTGTACAGATAATCCTGAGTAGCAGCTGGGAATGCCCACGGGCAGTTCGCGATCGCCTCCGCGGACGAGTGCCAGGCATTCGACTACCTCCAGCCAGCGCAGGGTATCGGTGCCACGTGGAAGGCCGGGATGCCAGGCAGGCTTTTATGTGGTTTGTTTTGGGAGAAGAGTCGCCGTTTTCTATCCGTTTATGATATCTCTCCTTCTCTCTCTTCCTGTCTCCTCTTCCTCCTCCTCCTCCTGCGGCCGCGAGTCCTGCTGGTTGAGCGCACGGCATACGGGGCAGACGAAGCGTCCAGTGCGCACCCTGGCTGACCCTGGCAAAACAGCCAGGTGGCCGCCAGGGCACGCCCCGAGAGGCCCTGCCTCCCAGAGCGACCCCACAAAGAACCCCAGGCGGAGGAACCCTCCAAGGGTTCTCCGCCTGCTGCTGCTCCTCCAGGCTTCCCTCGGAATCACTCAAGCATACTTATACGAGGTATGCGTCGTCCCCCAGGGGGCGACGCGCGCCGAGAAGTCTCATACTTGAAGCTCCGTGGCGGGCGCTTTCTGGCCATGCCGCTCGGGAAGCGATATGCCTCAAGCTCTTCGGTTCGGACGGGCGCTTCCGATGGAAGCGCACATTACTAGCACGTCCGTCTGCGTGCCTTTCCCGCCTAGCTCCCCCCTCGTCCCTCCTCCGCCAGGCGGGCCAGGCGCGCTGCGTGCACCGCACCTTCGGCAAGAAGACCAAGGCGGCATGGCCGCGGCCCGGTCGACTCCGCGCGCGGCGCGGGGGCCCCACCCTCTGCTGAAGGCCTCCGAAGACATCCGGAGGCCTCCGAGGGCCTCCCGGGGCCGCCGCGGGTTCACGAGGGCCTCCGAGGGCCTCCGAGTGCCTCCGAGGGCCTCCGAGGGCCTCCGAGGGCCGCGCGCGCGCGGCGCCGACGGGTGCGGCCCGCGCACCGCTCGCAGGCCTCCGCGCGCCGCGGGGCCGCCGGGGGCCCGCGTATGGGGGCGAGGAGGGGCGAGAGAGGGGGGCGGGCGGCTCAGGGATGCAGCCTCGTCTAAGCTATTCCCGTCGCCGTTGGGCCGTGGCATCTCAGCCCCACCAGCCCACCCTAGGTGGAGATAGGCCGCGCAAGGCCGAAGGAACAGGCATATATCCCCACCTAGGTGGGTAAGTGGACCAGCGGGGCCAAGGCCACGCCAGTGGACACATGGATAGGTTACATTATGCCCAGGGATGAGGAGGGGGAGGGAGGAGGACATGCCTGGGCCCCCTCCTGTATGACAGGGGTGGGGGCTTCATCGATGTGGGGATGGAGGGGGGATGGGGAGGGAGGAGGGACGAGGGGGGAGGACGCAGGACAACGGGAGTGGGAGCGGGCATGGCCTACTGACGAAGTCAGAGTGACAACTCAAAGAGGACGGATGATGGTGGATATTCAGTGGGAGGATGGGGCGGGGAGACGAGGATGACGATGGTGGTGGTGGTGGTGGTGGCGATGATAATGGTGATTGAATTGACGACGACAACGATCATGATGATGCTGATGAAGATGTTGATGATGACGCTGACGATGCTGATGCTTCTGCTGACGATGATGACGCTGATGATGATTATGATGCTGATGATTATGACGACTACTATGACGACGACGCTGACGATGATGATGCTGACAATGATGATGATACTGATGATGCTGATGATGGTGACGAGGATGCGGATCATGCTGTTGCTGTTCTGATGGTGATTGACTCATGTCGATTATTGTGGATGCGATGTTTTGTTTGACAATGACATTGGTACTGGTACTGGTCGTGCTATTGTTAATGCCGATGATGATGACGATGTTGATGATGGTGATGGTGGTTATGCTGATGATGCTGTTGATGATGATGATGAGGATGGGGTGGAGGTGGTGATGACGATAATGACGACGATGCTGACGACAGCGATGCCTATGACAGTGATCAGGTGACGATGATAGTGCTGATGGTGATACTGACGATGATGCTGCTGATGATGATGACGAGGATTATGTTGATTATGATCATCATCAATGTGATGCGGCTGCTGATGATGACGATGCCTATGATGATGCCGACGATGCTTATGATGTTGATAATGATGGTGCTGATGCTGATGATGACGAGGATGCTGCTGATTGTGATGCTGCCGTTGACGACGGTAGTGCCTATGATGATGCTTTTGCTGTTGATGATGATGGTGGTGGTGATGATGATGCTGCTGATGATGATTATGATGATGCTGATGATGATGATGCTGATGCTGATGATGATGATGATGATGCAGATGCTGTTGATGATAATGATGATGCTGCTGTTGCTGCTGATGATACTGATGCTGCTGATGATGGTGATGATGGTGATGGTGGTGATGATGCTGCTGCTGATGGTCCTGATGATGATGATGATGCTCGTGATGCTGATGATGATGATGACGATGCTCGTGATGCTGTTGATGATGATGATGACGATGATGATGATGATGATGATGATGATGATGATGATGATGATGATGATGCTGATGCTGATGCTGATGCTGATGATGATGATGATGATGATGATGATGATGATGATGATGATGATGATGATGATGATGATGATGATGATGATGATGATGAATGATGATGATGATGATGCTGATGCTGATGCTGATGATGATGATGATGATGATGATGATGAGGAGGCGGAGGAGGAGGAGGAGGAGGAGGACGACTAGCCCCCCAGGGCCTACACAGGCTTCCTGGGCTTCTGCTTGCCTGTTGCGTCCAGGAAATCTCCGAAGGCACCTGACCAGCATCCAATGGTCTCCACGGGATTCTCTCCTCCCCTCCCTTCCCTTCCTCCTCTTCCTCCCCTCCCTTCCCCCTCGTCGTCCCTTCCTCCCCTTCCTTCCTCTTCCCCCCCTCACCCCCTCTCCATCCTCGTCCTTTTTCCTTAACTTATTTCTCTTCCTCTCGGCAGGCTGGCGATGCCCCTCGAAGAAGCAGTCCTCCTCCCGCTCTCCTTTCCTCCTTTCCTCCTCCTCCTCCTCCTCATTTCCTCCTCCTTTCCTCCTCCTTCTCCTCCTCCGTCTCATCCCCTATCCCTCCAATCCTGGCTTCCCAGGGCATCCGTGCAGCTCCCATGGGCTTCGGGGCAGGGACTTCCAGGGCCAGGATCTTCCAGAGCTCCTCAGGGGACCTCAGGGATATGGGGCACCATCGTGCGTCCCTATCGTGCGCGAATTCATTGTGCGGGACCCTACCGTGTGCCACCCTGCCGTTTGGGACCCCATCCCGTGGGACCCTAGCTTGTGGGATCCTATCGTGTTGGATCCTGTGGTGTGTGACCTTATCGTGTGGGACCTTATCATGTGGGACCCTTGTGGGGTGGGATCCTAAGGAGGTGGAGTGAGTAGGGTGGTAGGTCGTGTGGAGTAGGGCACGACTGGTTTGGACCCTACTGGGTGAGACCCCGTGAAGTGGAATCTTCCAGCGGGAAGAACTTCCTAAGTCGATGTCGAATTTCAAAGTAGATGTACCAGTTGAAGCAGGAGCGTCAGTAGGAACAATAATGGATGCGTGAGTATATGTAGACTCAGGAACAAGAGCAGTGGTAGTAGCAATTCGAAAGAATGCCCCTCGTCGCTTTGTAAAGGTCCTTCCTCCCGGACCCATCGTCGTGCGATGTTGCCTTGCACGCGACGCCTGCGTCCTTGGGGGTGACAATGCACCTGTGTCCCATGGCTCGACTGGGACCAGCTACACGAAAGGAGGAGGACAAGGAGAAGGATAAGGAGGAGGAGGAGGAGGAGGAGGAGGAGGAGGAGGAGGACATAGCAATAATCGAGGACCAAGGGACAGGAGGGGAGGTTGATGAGGGCCTTCGCCCTTCCCGCCCGTGGAGACTCCAGGGGGGAACATCGGCTCAGACGCTCCTGGGCATTTCAGTTCCCCTCGCGGAGGACGAGGCGGAGGAGAGGCAGCGAGGGAGGCAGGGAGGAGTGGGAGGAGTGGGAGGAGTGGGAGGAGTAGGAGGAGTAGGAGGAGTAGGAGGAGTAGGAGGAGGAGGATGAGGAGGAAGATAACGACGACGAGGGAGGAGGAGGAGGAGGAGGAGGAGGAGGAGGAGAAAGAGGAGGAGGAGAAAGAGGAGGAGGAAGAGGAGGAGTAGGACGATAAGGAGGACGATACTGAGGAATCTGATGAGAAGGTTCGGTTCGGTTCGGCTCCCCACGACAACGATTGGGACGTGAAGAGCAGCCGGAACGGGTTCCGCATTCATGAATACGACAGCCCGAAATGCTCCGACAACGGGCTCAGCCTCGCCGTAGGCACATGAAGCCGAGGGGAAGGATGAGGAGGACGAGGAGGATGAGGAGGAGAAGTGTGAGGAGAAGGATCACTGGGGTAGGGAGATGATGGGGGCTTGGATGGGGATGTGATGGGAGGTGATGGGGGAGGAGTGATGATGAAGGAGAGGGGATGGATGCCAAGCTAGGTGCGATCGCGCCACATCTGTCATCCCGCCTCTCCCGCCCATCCCTTTCCCTTGTACTGTCTTCTTTTCCCATCTGCCGACAGGTGCCACAGCGGACCTGAACCCCTCAAGGGACACCATGGTGTTATGTGAATTCATAAGAGGGGACCTGTGTGCAGTGGAGGAGGATGATGAGATGGCGGATGAGCAGGAGGATGGCCAGGCGGATGAGGAAGAACGAGGACGAGGAGGGATAACAGCAGCAGAAGCAAGAGTGGGAGGAGCGGGAAAAGCAGGAGGACCAGGAGAAGGCGGAGGAGGGAAAAGGAGCGTGGCGACAACGACGAGGAATGAATTGGATCCAGAAAAGTGGCCCGCGCTGGGGCGAGCTCGCCATTCTGAACGACGGGAGCAGAGCGCCGATCCGAAACAGAGGCCCACGCTGCAGCGGGCACAGCATTGTGAAGCACCAGGGACATTCTGATGGAGAAAACCACATCCTGAGCTTGATATGCTTCCGAAGCAAGAAAAAACAGAGAGAGGGCGGGATATTTTCAGCATTTATTCGGGGGAGGGATGAGAGAAGTAGTTATACTGCGTATTTGTAAGAAGGGGAGGCAGGACAGGGGAGAACGGCAGGTAGGAAATGCAGCCGCCCCCGAGGTAAAGAGCGCGGGCAAGGCGGGCAAGGCCGCCGCGAGGGGATCGCTGTCGTCGCTAGACTTGTTGGCCTGGCCAGCCTGCTCTCATGCCACCCTGGCGGTGTTGCCGCACGCCCGCATGTCGTTGGCTCCGTGCGCGTTGCCACACGGATGCGCGTGCCGCAGCCAGTGTGACGGTGAGGTGATGAGGAGGACGATAAGGGGGGGGGGGACTGCGCGCGGAAGGTGGTAGCGCGCTGTGTTTATGGCATGCAGCCGCCCGCTCTCCGTTCTCTGCGGGATCTGCGCTCGCCTTTCGGGAGGATCCTTCCGCGTCCTCCTCCGCCCTCATCCCCGTGCCCCTCCTGCTTGTGAACGTCGTCGCCGCAGCCGCCGCCTTCGTCGTTGTCGTCGTCGTTGTCGTCCTCGTCGTCCTCGTCGTCCTCGTTTTCCTCGTCGTCCTCGTCGTCGTCGTCGTCGTCGTCGTCGTCGCCGAAAGACACAATTTTCCAACCTTACAAACATCCTCCTCCTCCTCCTCCTCCTCCTCAT
>CAUYUJ010019329.1:75515-80515 GCA_963575745.1 Prorocentrum cordatum | reverse complement strand
ACACCCCTTAAAAAGGGGTACGATCGAAGACGAAGAGGGCAGGTATCGAGGGTTTGGGAAATACACGTTGGAAGACACTCGAGCAGATACGAGCGAACAGTCTTAATATTATTGTTGTTGTTGTTGCTGTTGTTGTTGTTGTTGTTGTTGTTGTTGTTGTTGAACATTATTTATTCTAAAGAATAATTATTGTTGGGCCCCCTGGTGCGCGCCCCCCCCCGCCGCGCCTAGGCCGCAGCCACGTTTTCATCATTTTCGTGAGGAAGCCTCAGGTAAAACGATGTCATCAAGATCCGGTTGTTTTGTTGTAATCCGCTTTTCCCTTGCAAAAAAACACTATAAAATGACATTTCTTGTTCTAATATAATCAAATTTCAAGAATCCCTTGCAAAAAATAAGGTAAAGTGGACATTCGCGCGCGCAAGACGAAATCCTTCCAAAACCTTAGTGTTCGCAACGATTTTAACATAAAAACATCAAAAAACCAATGGTTTTTCAACAAAAAATTGTCAAAATCTCATCCCGCGCGCTCTTGCGGATTCGTAGGAAACCCAACACTTTTTAAACATTTCTGTCAAACGGGCTTTTGCGAGCAACTTTTTCGAACTTCTGCGACAACGGTTGCGCACCTGCCAGGGCCATCATCCCTGTCAAATAATACCATGCGGGACACATTCGTTTTTTCTTCGCGCGCGCACGCCGAAATCTCCAAAAACCATTGGGCTTCTTAAGAATTTTAGCACCGCGCATCATAAAATCACTTCTGTGGAAGGCTTAACAACTTCTGTGGGTTAACAAGGCTTAACAACTTCTGTGGGTGTACGAACGTAGGCTTAACAACTTCTGTGGGTGTGTACTCCACGCCAGTGTAGTAGCCACGGTCGTCCGCAGGCCACGAAGTGAAGTGTCCGAACGTCATAGGGCGGGAAGCTGGGTGTGGGTGGTGGCGAAGAGTCGTGTGGATATTTGGTAGAGCTTGCACTGCCCCCCCACAAAGTGGGGGTATTGGCTGGCGTCGCATGAAAACCCTGGCACTGGTGAGAACACTGAGCGTTCGGGTAAAGTGATTGAACACTATTACTTCTAAAGAATTATTATTGTTGGACCCCCTGGTGCACGCCCCCCGCCCAAAACCTAGGCCGCAGCTACATTTTCATCATTTTTCTGCGAAAGCTTCAGAAAAGTGGATTACCCCCGGATCCGGTTTTTTGTTGACGCTCGTTTTCCCTTGCAAAAAACAATAGAAAATGAAAATTCTTGTTCTTAGTTGATCAAATTTCAAGAATCCCTTGCAAAAAATAAGGTAAAGTGGACATTCGCGCTCGCAAGACGAAATCCTTCCAAAACCTTAGGTTTCGTAGCGATTTTAACATAAAAACATCAAAAACCCAATGGTTTTTTAAGAAAAAATTGTCAAAATGTCCTTCCGCGCGCTCTTGCGGATTCATAGGAAACACACCACTTTTTAAACATTTCTGTCAAAAGGGTCTTTGCGTGCTACTTCTTCAGGTGCTTTGAACTTCTCCAACAACGGTTGCGCGCCTGCGAGGGCCACCATCCCTTGCAAAAAATGAGACGAAGTGCACATGCGCGCGGCCGCCGCGCGCGCATGTCGAAATCCTGCCAAACACAATGGGTTTTCAATAATTTCAAGATGCGATGTTCAGAAAACATATGAAAACGCACTACTTTCTCATCCGAAAAATCTCGAAATCCATTCGCGGTCTCTTGATGAATCTTTAAAACCCAAGATGGCCCCAACAGGCGCGCAAGATGGCCCCAAGAGGCGTCCATGAGGCCCAAAGAGGCGCCCAAGATGGTCCCAAGAGGCTTCAAGAGGACTCCAACTATCTTGGCACTGCGTACCATCTCACGTGTACCGTGTACCACATCATATGTAACAGATGTGATCAACCTCTGTGGGTGTGTACCCCACGCCAGTGTAGTAGCCAGGGTCGTCCGCACGCCACGAAGTGAAGTGTCCCAACGTCATAGGGCGGGAAGCTGGGTGTGGGTGGTCTCGAAGAGTCGTTTGGATATTTGGTAGAGCTTGAACGGCCCCCCCACGAAGTGGGGGTATTGGCTGGTGTCGCAAGAAAACCCTGGCACTGGGGAGAACACTGAGCGTTCGGGTAAAATGATTGTTGTTGTTGTTGTTGTCGTCGTCGTCGTCGTCGTCGTCGTCGTCGTCGTTGTCGTTGCTGTTGCTGTTGCTGTTGCTGTTGCTGTTGTTGTTGTTGTTGTTGTTGTTGTTGTTGTTGTTATTGTTGTTGTTGTTGTTGTTGTTGTTGTTGTTGTTTTTGTTGTTGTTGTTGCTGTTGTTGTTGTTGTTGGTATTGGTGTTGAATTCTCACTTCTGAAGAATAATTATTGTTGATCCCCCCACACCGGTGAAAACTGTTTTTTCTCAATCAAGGTGTGCCCTTCGACGCTCGCACCTTGTTTTTTGACAGGGAAAGTCTTCCTGCTCAAACTGGGCCCCTGGCCCCAGGGTTACAACAACAACGGTTCCCGCTTTAGATTTCCTCACAATTTAGCCAGGACCCCCGCTCTTGCCCGAGACTTCCTCGCATTTTATTCAGGAATCGCGCTCTCGCTTGGGACTTCCTTACAATTTATTCAGGAATCGCTCTCCCGGCGCTCTGGAGTCCCGCTCTCGCTGGAGATTTGCTTGCAACTTACTTAAGAATAGCCTTGCGTTGGAATTTCTTGCAATTTGCCCATGCGCCGCGCTCCCGACACCCAGGCACCCAGGAGTCGCGCCCGTTGTGGCCCCATGTGCATGCCCTTCGTGGCCCCGCTGTCGCCATTTGTGTCCCCCTCGCTGTCCTACGTGGCCCAGTTGCTACCCTCAGTGGCCCCATAGTTGCCTTCTGTGGCCCCGCATTATCTGCACTTCGTGGCCCCCGCTCGTTCGCGCTCTTCGTGGCCCCATACGCATTCCCTTCGTGTCCCCGCTGTCGCCCTTCGTGGCCTACTTCGTGCCCTTCGTTGCCCTGCTGTCGTTCTCTCTCGCTCTCGCTTTCGCTCGTCGTCGCCGCGTCGTCGTCGTCGTCGTCGTCGTCTTCGACGTCGTCGTCGTCGTCGTCGTCGTCGTCGTCGTCGTCGTCGTCGTCGTCGTCGGTCCCCTGTCCGTCCCTCTTGGGGTCGGGTCGACGGTCCGCGGCCGCCCCGCCGATCAGCGCTGCCGCTGGCCAGGCCGACGGTCCGCGGCCGCCCCGCCGCTTGCCGGGGCCCGGCCTGGAGGGAAGAAAGGTATACCCCCCAAAAGGGGTTCGATCGAAGACGAAGAGGGCGGGTATCGAGGGTTTGGGAAATACGCGCTATTGGACACTCGAGCATGTAAGGGCGAACAGTCTTAAACTTATTGTTGTTTTTGTTGTTATTGATGTCGTTGTCGTTGTTGTTGTTGTTGCTGTTGTTGTTGTTGTTGTTGTTGTTGTTGTTGTTGTTGTTGTTGTTGTTGTTGAACTTTCCTTTCTGAAGAATATTTATTGTTGATCCCCCCTCACCGGTGCATATTGTTTTTTCTCCATCATGGTGTGCCCCTCGACGCTCGCACCCTGTTTTTGACAGGGAAAGTCTTGGTGCTCAAACTGTGCCCCTGGCCGCCCGGATTACAGCAACAACGGCTCCCGCCTGAGACTTCGTCCAAATTTACTCAAGACCCCCGCTCCTGAGACTTCTTCACAATTTACTCAGGATCGGTGCTCCCGCTTGTGATTTCCTCGCAATTTAGTCAGGACCCCCGCTCCCATCTGAGACTTCCTCACAATTTACTCAGGAAAGGCGCTCCCGTTTGAGACTTCTTCGCACTTGAATCAAAACTTCCTCGCAATTTAATCAAGACCCCCGCTCCCGCCAGAGAGCCCTTCACATTTTATTCCCCATATCCTAAGGATTGGGGTTCTTGTTATTACTCTGACGCCTCCCACTCCTCCTCCTCCTTCTCCCTCCCGCTCGCGCCTCCCTCCTCCCAATGATAATCACCAGATAAGACAAGACAAGATAAGATACTACAAGATAAGATAAGATAGCACAATATATGATAATTATTCACTGCGTGGGGATCCCCATATGTGCATCTCCTTGCTGGCGCTCCCTTGGTGGTGGGACTCGGTGAGGACGAATCTGGATTTAAGTGTGACTGAGCTGCCTCTCTCTCTGCTCTCTCTGCTCTCTCTGTCTCTCTCTCTCTCTCTCTGCCCTCTCTCTGTCTCTGCCTCTCTTTCCCTGCCTCTCTCTCTCTCTCTGCCTCTCTCTCTGCCTCTGTCTCTCTGCCTCTCTCTCTCTCTCTGCCTCTCTCTCTGTGCCTCTCTCTCTCTGCCTCTATCTCTGCCTCTCTCTCTCTCTCTCTCTCTCTCTCTCTCTCTTCTCTCTATTCTCTCTCTGCTCTCTCCTCTCTCTCTCACTCTCCCTCTCTCTCTCTCTCGCTCTCTCTCTTCTCTTCTCTTCTCTTCTCTTCTCTCTCTCTCTCTCTATCTCTCTCTCTCTCTTTCTCTCTCTATCTCTCTCTCTCTCTCTTCTCTCTCTCTCTCTCTTTCGCTCTCTCGCTCTCTCTTGCTCTCTCTCGCTCTCTGTCGCTCTCTCTCGCTCTCTCTCTCTCTCTCTCTCTCTCTCTCTCGCTCTCGCTCGCTCTCTCTCTCTCGCTCTCTCTCGCTCTCCCTCGCTCTCTCCCGCTCTCTCTCTCTCTCTCTCTCTCTCTCTCTCTCTCTCCAGCTTCTCTCTCTCTCTACTCACTCTCTCTCTCTCCTTTCTCTCTCTCCTCTCTCTTATCTATCCCTTTCTTCTCGCTCTCTCATACTCTCTCTCTCTTCTCTCTCTCTCTCTCCCCCCCCTCTCTCTCCAACTTTCTCTTTCTCTTCTCTCTCTCTCCTCTTTCCTCTCTCTCTCTTCTCCCTCTCTCTCGTCTCTCTCTTCTTTTCTCCTTTCTCTCTCTTCTCTCTCTCTCTCTCTCTTCTCTCTTCTCTCTTTCTCTCGATCTGTCTCTCTCTCAACTC
>CAUYUJ010019329.1:68015-70515 GCA_963575745.1 Prorocentrum cordatum | reverse complement strand
AGCTGTGTTCTAGTGCTCGGACCTCTTTATTTTCGTTCGTCGTCGTCGTCGTCGTCGTCGTCATCGTCGTCGTTCGTTCGTTCGTTCGTCGTTCGTCTCCCCCCGGCCACAGAAGGAAACTAGGAAGGAGGCGAACGCCTCCTGTCTCTCGCAGCTCATTGGTGCAAGAGCCAGGGCACGCGTGCCACTTGTTCAGGACTTGCGCTCTCGCCTGTGACTTCCATTCAATTTATTCAGAAATCGCGCTTTCGACGCTCAGGAAACACGCTGCGCCAAGGAAGCCGTTACAATTTACTTAGTAATCGCGCTCTCGCCATGCTCAGGCATCCCGCTTGAATGTCCCACCCGCCCGACCCGCCCGTCAGGGGATCGCCCGCCCGTCGTGGGCTCCCGCCCGAGACTTCCTTCAGGAACGGCGCTTTCGCCTAGGACTTCCTCGAACGTTCACGCTCTTACCTTCCTGCTCCTCCTCCCTCTCCCTCCTCCCTCCTCCCTCCTCTCCTCCCTTCTCTCTCCCTCCTCTCTTCCCTCATCCTTATGCCTCTCTGCCCTATCCCCTCTCCCTCCTCTCCCTCCTCCCTTCTCCCTCCCCTCTCCTGCCTCCTTCCTTCATTTTTTTTTTTTTTTTTTTTTTTTTTTTTCTCTCTCTCTCTCTCTCTCCCCTCCCTTTCTCTTTCTCTACTTTTTTTATATCTCTCTCTCTCTCTCTTTCTTCCTCTCTCTGCCTCTAATCAACCGCCCCCCTCTTTGCTCCTTCTCTCCTGGCGTTTTCCCTCTTCCTTCGTCCCTCCCCCTCCCTTCCTCCCACTCTCCCTCGTTCTCCCCATCCTTTTGGTGCAGGGCCAACACCAATTCCAATGGCGGGCACATGTACGCCCACGAAAGGTTGTCTGCCCGTTCAGGTTTGCCCGCCTGTCTAAGCCCGCCGCCCTCCGCAAAGAGAAATAATGTCCCCAAAGGGGGTGTGATCGAAGAC
This sequence comes from Prorocentrum cordatum, assembly GCA_963575745.1. Lineage (NCBI taxonomy): Eukaryota > Dinophyceae > Prorocentrales > Prorocentraceae > Prorocentrum > Prorocentrum cordatum. The sequence continues at coordinate 69,539 of CAUYUJ010019329.1, read as the reverse complement.
AAAAAAGGCGGTATTGAGGGTGTGGGGAACTCGTTTTGAATGACACGCGGGCAAGTAAGAGCGAACAGTCTTATAATGATTGTTGTTGTTGTTGTTATTGTCGTCGTTTTTTGTTGATTCTCTCTCCGCTCTCTGTAACCTGAGGGTGACCGGTCATGTTCATTGCGCTATTTCTTTGCTCGAGCTTCGTTTGCTCATGCTCATGGCCTCTTGCTCGCCCGTGCCTTATTCCTAGACTTTCGGGGCTGGGTCCGGCCTGTTCGGGTGTCTTCGTCTCTGTCGCCACCGCTGAGCGCACGTTTTCTTGGTTGGCGGTGGTGGAGCTATCTCGTGGCCCTAGAAACCCAGGGGGCGTCGTCCGAAGCCCCGGCCCCGCGGGACTTGCAGTCCGCTCTGTGGGGCCTCCAGCCAGTCTGTTACTCTTCCTTCCCTCTCTCCTGGCTTCTTCTGTTTGCCCTTTCCATCCCCTTCGTTAGCAGTAACTTGGATCTCGGTGCGCTAGCGTCTGGTAATCGATAACCGACTTCGTGTTAATCAGTGTTGATTTAGCGTCGATGAGCGTCGATTCGCATCGATTAGCTTCCGTTGCATTCGATTCGCACGAGCCAGAACGATGACATGGGAGGCTCCCATGAGTTATCACAGAGCTCCCCTCCCTGCCTACCTCCCTCCCTCCTTCCCTCCTCCTCCCCGTTCCTTTCCTCTCCCACCCCCTTGTCCTCCCTCCAACCATTGCACTTCCTCTCTTCCTGCCTCCTCCCCTTCCCTCCCTCCTTGTCCTCGTCCTTCTCCCTCCCTACGTCCTGCCTCCTCCTCTTCTATCTCCACCTCCACCTCCTCCACCTCCTCCTCCTCCTCTTCCTCCCCCCCCTCCTCCTCCTCCTCTTGTTCCTCCTCCTCCTCCTCCTCCTCCTCCTCCCTACCTCCTTGCCTTCTGCCTTCTTCTCCGTCGGGGGAGAGATGCAACGCATGAGGGTCGGCCAGGTCGTTTCCGCGGCAAGCGCGTCGTCTTCCTGAAGCAGCTGGACAGCGGCCTGCTCCTGGCGACGGGGCGAGGAGGCTCAGGAGGTGGAAGGAGAGGAGGGACGATGACGGTACGATGACGGTGATGATGGTGATGATGACGATCATGATTTTGCTGCTGCTGCTGATGATAATGGTGATGCTGACGATGATTATGATGACGATGATGAAGATGATGATGATGATGATGATGATGATGATGATGATGGTGATGACGCTGCTGATGGTGATGATGTCGGCGATTATGATGATGATGAGGATGATGACGATGATGGTGGTGTTGGTGGTGGTTGTGGTGGTGGTGCTGGTCCTGATGATGTTGATCATTGTGATTCTTAGTTGACGAGGAGAGTGGGGATGATGAAGAGGATTGCAATGGTGATGGCACTGGTGATGATGATGATGATGATGATGATGATGATGCTGATGCTGATGCTGATGCTGATGCTGTGGATGGTTCTGATGAAGATGCCGCTGATGATGACGATTCCGAGTTTGATG
>CAUYUJ010019329.1:58015-63015 GCA_963575745.1 Prorocentrum cordatum | reverse complement strand
GCGTTCTTGGGTGCCTCTTGGTCCATTTTGGAGCGATCTTTGGGGTGTCCTGGGCCGACTTGGACACAAACACGACGATTCTAAACATATAACATTCCAAAAGGATTGTGCAGTCTTTTGCGCTCTTGGGGCCCTCTTGTGGGGTGTATGGATGCCTTTTGGGCCGTCCCAAGGCCATCTTGAGCGCTTTTGCGTCTTCTGGGAATGTTGGCTCCTTTTTGAGCTGTCTTGGAAGGGATGTTGGGCATCTTGGAGGCGATGGGGGCTGGATTTGGAGGCTCTGACGCCCCAAAAGTTAGTTGACGAGCTCGTAGGGGCCCGCCTCTCCTACCCCTTCAACCAGCATTTCGGACCCTGGGGGAGGGGGAACGGGGGAGGGGGACGGCCAATCATCTCACGCGCCTTGTCACTCTCGGAGTGCAGGTGTCGGCGGGTTCCTCCTCCTTCCCCGCCGCCTCCTCCTCCTCCTCCTCCTCCTGCTCCTCCTTCTCTTCCTCCTCCTCTCCCCTGTGCCCCCTCCGTTCCCCCTCCTGCTGCTGCTTCTCTTCCCTGTTCCCCCTTTCATCCTCATCCCCCGCCCACCCTCCATCCGCCCTTCTTCTATTGCTGCTCTGGCCCCTTCTATTCCTCCTCGTGCTTCTCATCACCCCGTGCTCCTCCTCTTCCTCCTCCTCCTCCTCCTCCGTCTCTTCCTGCTGCTCCTCCTGTTCCGCCTGCTCCGACTTCTCCTATCGTTCTCCGCCGTCTCCTCCACTCCCTCCCTCTGCCCCTCCCCTCTTTTACCGCCCCCTCTTCAGTCTCCTCTTCAGCAGTTCCCCGTGCCTATTCCATTCCTTGTCTTCTGTTGCCTATGCGCCTCCTCGAAGCATTGCTGGCCGAAGGTGGATCTTAAGGGTGCGGACTTCTCCAATATCACCGATGAGGATCGGATTGCTGTGTGGCATTTGTTGTGAGAGGTAACAACAGAGTGCATTTGGTCTCGGCGGGCGTGTTGGGGTGGGTGGGTGGGATGAATCGGAAGAGGAGGAGGAGGCGGAGAAGAGGGAGGAGGACGAGGATGAGCAGGACGAGGATGTTGATGATGATGAGAAGGATGATAATGATGAGGATGATGCTGATGATGATGATGATGATGATGATGATGATGATGAGGATGAAGGAGTGTATGAGGATGCACATCTGCATAGGCTGGCATTATCCATTTGGCGGAGGAGCATGGGGACGGTAACACAATGACGGTGGTTGTGCTAACGATGATTTTGATGATGCTATTGTTGCTGCTGATGTTGCTGCCGCTGACGCTGCTCCTGCTGACGACGACGATGCTGATGCTGCTGATGATAATGCTGCTGACGACGACGATGACGATGATGATGACCATGACGATGATTATGCTGATGTTGGTGCTGATGCTGCTGTTGATGATGATGATGACGATGACGATGACGAAGACGATGATGATGGTGATGATGATGATGATGATGATGATGATGATGATGATGATGATGATGATGATGATAATGATTATGATGCTTCTGATGCTGATTATGATGACGACGATGAGGACGTCCTCGTCTCCACCTCCATGTCTTTTGTATCCTTTTTCCCACTCTGGTCCCTTTACTCCTCGTCGTCATCGTCGTCCTCCATGTCTTCCCCGTCCTCGTCGGCGCCGGCGCCGTCGTCGTCGTCCTCCTTCTCCTCCTCGTCGTCCTCCTCCTCGTCCTCCTTTCCCTTCTCCTTCCTCCTCCTCCTCATTTTCTCCCTTTTTCTGCTCTTTGCCCGTCGCGCTGGATTTCATAGCTTTCCAATTGTATGGATCGTTTTCTTCGTGGGTCATTTTTTGGAGGGGTGTCCGAATCGCCACCTCCGGTATGACGGAGGTCGCTTCGAAATAGGATTGGGGGTACACTCTTTTGTTTTATTGCGATGAGCATGAGAGCAGCTCGCCGTGCTGCGACTGGCCGAGTCACGTGCTGCATGCGCCCTCCTTCGCTCTCCCTCGTTTCTCCACGACCTTGCAACTGCCTTCCAGCGTTGGGTGGTCGGCAGTCTGTGAGAGAGGAGCGGGAGGGGGGCCCTCGATCTTTCAAGCTGGCAAGAAAATGCCTTCAGTACTTCACCAAGGACAAGGACAAGAAGGCCAGCGTTGCCAGATGGAGTAGGAGACGGGCGGAGACGGAGGAAGCCGAGGCATATAAGGGATGTTGATGATGATGATGATGTTGCTGCTGCTTCTGCTGATGATTATGATGATGATGATGATGATGATGATGATGATGATGATGATGATGATGATGATGATAATGATGATAACGACGACGATGATGATGAAGATGATGATTGTGCTGCTGATGTTGAGGCTGATGGTTATGGTTATGATGCTGATGATGCTGCTGATGATGGTGCTGGTGGTGATGCTGATACTGATACTGATACTGATGATGATGATGATGATGATGATGATGATGATGATGATGATGATGATGATGATGATGATGATGACTAGGCTGATACTGATGATGCTGCTGCTGGTGATGATTATGGTGATGTCCACGATGATGATTCAGACGCTGATGATGATGGTGAGGAGGATGAGGGTGATGATTATGTTTGTTTTGAGGATGATGATGCTGATGCTGATGCAGATGACGATGCCGACGCTGATACAGATGATGACGGTGATGATGACGATGATGGTCATGATGATGTTGATGCTGATGATGACGATGATGGTGACGATGATGGTGGTGGTGGTGGGGAGGAGGAGAAAAGACAGGATGGATGATGAGGACGAGGATTATGATAAGGCAGATCTGATAAGGAAACGCAAGGAGTAGGACAATGAGGAAGAGGAGGAGGCGGAGGATGATGGGGGAGCAGGGAAGATGAGGAGAAGTACGAGGAGGAGAGGTACGAGGACGAGGACGCGGAGGATGAGGATGATGAGGAATGATGATAAGCTGGAGGAGGACTGTGGTTTCGAGGGAGGACGAGGAAGGGGGCAGGGGATAGACATGAGTAGATGAATGATGAGAGCGGATGGTGGTGGTGGTGTTGATGATGCTTGTGAGCAGAACGAATACGATGCTGCTTCTGATGAGCATGGCAATGACGATGATGCTGATGTTGATGACGATGATGATGATGATGATGATGATGATGATGATGATGATGATGATGATGATGATGATGATGATGATTGTGGTGGTGGTGGTGATGATGATGCTGACGATGATGCTGCTGCTGCTGATGATGATGATGATGATGATGATGATGATGCTGAGGAGGAGTAGGAGCAGGAGGAGGAGGAGGAGGAGGAGGCGTTAGAATGAATGGAGGATCCCGTGCCTAGGGTAGCTGCATTCCCTGACGTGGCGTTTCACTTCTGCCAGCAGTTACTTTGTCGGAACTGGTGGGTTCAATAATTACTTGCACAGCACTGTGAAATATACCAGATCGTCGTTACCATTGCTGTGCGTACTCCTCGAGATTTTGCGTGGTAGCGGAGCGACGTGCAATGGCAAGTGCTGGAGGCGTCAACGTTTCACGCGGCATAGAGGTACACAGCTTATTCGATTCCTACGTCATCTCGCGTGGGTGAGGCTTGGCCAGTGCGGCCCGCTCTGTGTGGTGTGAACTCGATCGAGCTCCCAATCTCCGCGAGACGGCCCCCTCCTCCCGCCCGGCGCCGCGGAACTACCACTCCTCGGGGCTCAAGAGACGGAGTTCAGTCAGAGCGCGGGATCTTGCAGGACCCTGCAGAGCCAGGGCTGCGTTGCCTCGGGCTCGGGTGCAGGATCCTGCAGATCCTGCAGGAGTTGGCAGGAGCTTGCAGAGCCCGACGTGCCCGGGTCTGAACTGACCCGGGTCAGTAGATTCCCGAAGTCCTCGCACCCTCGAGGTCGGGGTCTTTGGAGGCCACGCGCCCTCTCATGCGGGGGCCACGCCCGGCCGCGGGCTGCCCAGCGCGGCCCCTCCCGGCGGCCCTCCGGGCGGCCTCTCCTGGCGGCCCTTCTGGCGGCCTTCCAGGCGGCACTCCAGGCGGGGCTCTTCCGCGCCGCGCTCTCCCTTGCCTTCGTCCGCAGGCGACCGGCGTGCATGGTGCCGCGTCAGCGTCTCCCGAGGCGTGGTCGATGCTCGACCCAGCAGTGGTACGGTGAGTCTTGCTTTTGGGGCCCCCCGGGCCGAAGAGAGCCGCGCACCGTGCCGCGGCGGCGCAGGGCCCGAGGGGGAGTCCAAGCATGGCACGGTGCGCGGGCGCTGTTCTCGTACTTCTCCCTTGAGGGGCTGGGCCCGCACCGCCTCGAGCCCGACCGACGGCTCGAGCAGGGGAGGGGGATCTCGGCCGGCTTCTTCCGGGCTGGACCGGACGGAGCTGGGGCGAGGACGAATCCGTTCCAGGGCGTTCCGGAACGCTCTCAGAGCGTTCCAGAACGTCCTGAAGCGGCCGCGGCGCCCGAGGCATCCTCCAGAGCCGCCGGATCTCAGAGATTCCCAATTCATCCTCGCCCGAATTTGTCCCCGTCCTGGCTCCGTCTTACTGGAGGGGTGAAGGTCGAGACATCAGGCCAGAAGGCTTAACCCCACCGGGCCTGCGAGCCGCAGCCTCCGATCCAGACCGTACGGGAAACATGCCTCTGATGGCGGCTCCCGGTCCGACAACACGCACCCATAGCCTCCTTGCCCCCCATTCGATCCCCCTATGTGTTATTCGTTCGTCACGAGACCTCAGGCCCAGACCGCAGGGGAAGCAGGCATCTGATGGCGGCTCCCGGCCACCTTCGCGGGCCAGCGGGGAGGAGGAGGGAGAGGCTCCCAGGGAGAGGGTTTGTCAGGGGCAACGCTTACAGGGGCAGGAGGAGGAGGAGGAGGAGGAGGAGGAGGAGGAGGAGGAGGAGGAGGAGGAGGAGGAGGAGGAGGAGGAGGAGGAGGAGGAGGAGGGAGGAGGGTGGAGGGAGGAGGGAGGAGGGAGGAGGGAGGAGGGAGGAGGGAGGAGG
>CAUYUJ010019329.1:39624-57915 GCA_963575745.1 Prorocentrum cordatum | reverse complement strand
GATGGCTTTCGGGGCGGCCAAGAGGGGGTTGATGACAAGGGGGGGGTGGATATCATTGCCAGGGCCCCTGAGGAGCAGGAGGGGGAGGAGGGTCTGTCAGGGGCAGCGCTCAGGGGGGATGGGCGCAAGGAGAGATGCATCGACCCCCAATCGCCCATTGATTGCCCATAGGGGCCCGACAGCGCACTCCTCCCAGGAACGTGCGGATTTGCTATCGGGGGCCCATCGCCGATCTGTCGGCGATGTATCGCAGATTCCAGGTCGATGTTTCCCCCCCTGAGCTGGTCCCCCCACCTAACGTTGCCCCTCAGGTTGGGGAGGAGGAGGAGGGGGATGGTCCGGCCGTGCAAGAGCGTTTCGTGATAGCTTGGGGCTCGACCAACTACCATGGAGCCCGCTTCATGAGGGCGCCCACTCGTCTTCCTCCTCCTCTTCCTCTTTCTCCTCCTCTCATCATCATCATCCTACTTCTCCTCCTCCTCTTCCATAGGCCAAGGGCATGTTCTCTGGAGACGCCGAGAAGAAGGGTATCAGCGATGAGAAGAAGGCCGGCCAGAAGTCGATGGACGACAAGGCCCCTCTCCTCTCTCCTCCTCCTCCTCCCCCCCTCCTGCTCGCCTTCTCGTTCTGCTCCCGCTCCTCCCGCTCCTCGTCGCCTCCCCGAATCGGCGAGGGAGCCACCGTTCTTCGCGCGTGCGCGCCCGCGCGCTCGCTCGATCTGCCTCGCTCGTGCGCGAGCACTCGCTGCGCGTGCGCCGCGCACGTGCGCGCACGCGTCTCTGCGAGTCTGCACGTGCGGCCGTCCTCACCTCCCCGCCGTCCTTCTCCCCCCTGGCCTGGCCGGCCCTCTGCCCGAGAGGGGATGCGCGTCGGGAGATGGGCCCGTCCGCCTCTTTGCTCTCGCACCGCATCACAGCCCAGGGGCACGAAGAGGGACCGCATCACAGCCCACCTGCGGAAACCAACGCGCCAGCAGGCAGTGCAACGCTGCTCTCTTTCGTGGCCTCGGAGCGTGACCAGAGCCCGCGCGGGGCCCACGCCACTTCATGCGCAGCTTCGGAGTGGTAGCTGCGCGAGCGCGTGCGATTGCGACTGCGCGTGCGCGCTCGTGGGAGCGGGCGGTGAGGAATATGAAGGTGACGAGGACTCGGGATGACGATGGCGATGATGGTGTGGTGATGATGATGGTGGTGGTGGCGGTGATGATGGTCGTGGTGGTTGTGGTTGTGGTTGTGGTGGCGACGATGATGCGGAGGAGAAGGAGGAGAAGGGGGAGCAGGAGGAGTAGAAGTTGCAGGATGAGCAGGAGAAGGGCGATGATTATGACGATGCTGATGGTGATGACGATGATGATGACCACGGTGACGATGATGATGAGGGTGATACAGATGATGATGATGATGATGATGATGATGATGATGATGATGATGGTGGTGGTGGTGGTGACGACGATGATGATGATGGTGGTGGTGATGATGATCATGGTGATAATGGCGACGATGACGATGATGATGATACTGATAATGATGACGATGCTAATAATGATGATGATGATGCTGCTGATGCCGATGCCGATGCCGATGATGATGCTGACGATGATGATAATATTGATGATGGTGCTGATGCTGCTGATTATGATGTCGATGCCAATGATGATGACGATGATGATACTGATGCTGATATCGATTCTGATGTTGATGACGATGCTGATTTGGATGATGATGATTATTATGTTTATGATGGTGCTGATACTGATGATGAGGCTGATGATGATGCTGATGATGCTGCTGATGATGAGGATGAGGATGAGGATGAGGATGAGGATATGAGGATGAGGATGAGGATGAGGATGAGGATGAGGATGAGGATGATGATGATGATGATGATGATGATGATGATGATGATGATGACGACTACTGCGTCGACGACGGGTGGTTGTTGTGATGAGGAAGTGGGGAGGGACAAGCGAGGAGCAGGGGCTGGAGGGAGGGAGGGAGGGAAGGAGGGAAGAAGGGATGATGGAGGAGGGGTGGGCACGATGGAAAAGGGAGGGAGGAGGGAGCAGGAGGATGCGAGCAGGGAACAGGAGAACCGAATGTGAGGAACGGCGGAGGCGAGATGAAGTTGGCGGAGGGATGGAGCGGGAGGTGGACAGGGATGAGGCTGATGTTGCTGCTGCTGCTGATGCTGCTGATGAGGAGGATGAGGAGGATGAGGAGTTGATGCTGCCGGTGCGGATGCTGCTGATAATTATGGCGATGGTACGGATGATAATAATGACGATGATGAGTATGCTGATGTTGAGGATGATGGGAATGATGCTGATGACGATGACGATGATGATGGTGATGATGATGATGAAACTTATTAGTACCATTACTACACTTATGATGCTTATTCAAATGATTAGGCTGGTGATTATGGTGGTGATGCTGCTGCTGATGATGATGCTGATGCTGATGTTGATGCGGATGATGATGGTGTTGATGATGGAGATGCTGACCATGGTGATGTTGATGACGATGATGATGATGATGATGATGATGATGATGATGATGATGATGATGATGATGCTGATGATGATGATGATCATTATGGTGATGTTGATGATGCTGCTGCTGATGATGATGATGATGCTTGATGACGATGACGGTCGTGGTGGTTGCGGTGATGACAATTATATAGGCTTACGACAAATTCTTCGTCCCTATGCATTGTGTTATGTTCGGGCGGTCTCGTCATCGGTGACGGTCGCCCAGTTTGTTCTGGGGGGTATGCTTTTTTTGGTCTCGTTGGGCGTCGCGGGGCTGGGTTGAGTTGCTTTATTGGGCGTCGATACGACAAAGTGGCTTCAGCGTAATTAGACGTGCGCGGCGTGCAGCATGGGGTTCCCGCGGCAGGGCTACATAGCAGCGCGGAGGAGACGGAACACCTGACACGGGGAGCGAAAGAAGTCTGTGCAAATTGCAAGAATCTCGGATTCGCGGCGTGCAGTTGGCAAGCGTGTGATGGTGCGGGCACGTGCGGGAGGAGGCTCCCGAAATCCGTGTTTGCCGGAGGGGTACACTTTACATGTTCCGCGAAGGATGGTACCCTGAAGTGCACGTCACGCAGGTGTTGCCCGTGCGGGGGCCTTCTGGGAGGTGCGCTTGCCGACGCCGTCACGCGGGCGAAGGCGAGCGATCAATGGAGGGAGGGGGGCGAAGAGCAGGAAGAGGAGGCAGAGGAAAAAGGAGGCAGTGCCTGGGCGGTCGGGTCAGGATCCTTGTGGATGCATGTGAAGGTTTTTTGGATGGTTCTCAGGGACCTCTTGGAGAGCTCTTGTGGGGCATCTGGGGGGTTTTTAGGGGCCGCTTGGAGCCAATGGGGGGCTTTTTCGGGGGTTCTGGGGAGTCACGTGGGGCCTCTGGGGACGCACCAGAGCCTCGGGGAAACATCTGGGGCCATCTTGGGGAGAGGGGCTCGACATGCCAGTTCGTATTCTCTCTCCTGGGAACCTCTTGGGGCCCTCGTGGGGCTCTCCTGGGCCGTTTTGAGGGCCCCTGGGGCCGCCTTCGGGCCCTCTGGGGACGTTTCGGGGCCCTCTTGTCGGCCTCGTGGGTTGTCTTGGACCGATCTTTGGAGACTCCTTTGGCTGTCTTGGACTCTGGCAAGATGAACAAGACGAGTATGCAACACATGCGCGTTTTTTGTTTGTTTGTTTTTTCTTTTCCTTTTCCTTCTCTTATTGTTATTATTATTATTATTGTTATTGTTATTATTATTATTATTATTATTATTATTATTATTATTATTATTATTATTATTATTATTATTATTATTATTATTATTATTATTATTATTAATTATAATTTATAAAGTATATATATATATATATATATATATATATATATAGAACGGGTGGATTTTCGCCTCTGGGGGCCCTCTCAGAGGTCTTCGGGGAGCGCTCTTGGGCCATCTGGGGGGCCTCTTGAGTCGTCGGGAAGCCATCTTCGACCGTCGTGGAGCTACCTTGGGCCGCGTCGACGCTGTCTTGGGGTGTCTTGGTGCTCCGTTTGGGCTCGGTTCGGCCTTACTGGAGCCAATCCCAATGATTTGAAGATTTTGGGCCTCAGGGCCCTGTTGGGCGCCCCCATGGGGCTATCTGCGAGCCGTCTTCGCTTTCTTGGACATGTCAAGCGCCATCAGGAGCCCCGGGTGAGCGCGGCCAGCCCCGGGCGAGCCCAGCCCCCTTGCGGGTTGGCCCGTGCCAGCGGCCCTCTGCATGGGGCGTCCATGCAAATGGGCGAACCCATGGTGAGGTCGTCCCAGGGAGATTGGCCGGTTTCGGTGGCCGTTTGCATGGGGCGCCCATGCAAGTGGGCGCGCGCCGCTGGGATCCCCGATGGGGGGGTTGGCCCGTTCGTGTGGCCATTTGCATGGGAGTCCATGCAGTTGGGCGCCGGAACGTGCGAGTCTGCCTTACTGGGGGTGTGTCTGTTCCGTCGGCAATTGGCACGGAGCGCCAATGCAAATGTTCCCTGGCCCGAGAGGGATGATCAAATTCAAAATTTTGGGTCTCCCAGGGGGGGGCGGATGAAGGGGGGACCTATCTCACACGCTTAGATAACTTCAGAGACCCACCAGGGGTGGGTCGGCGGATTCTGATCATACTGATAATGCTGGTGATGATGATAAGGAGGAGAGGATGAGGAGGAGGAGGCATGGGAGGAGGAGCAGGAGGAGCACGAGAAAGCTGGGAGAAGGACGATCATGATGCTGGTGGTGGTGGTGATGATGATGATGATGATTGTGGTGGTGGTGTTGAGGATGATGACGGGCGTGGTGGTTGTGGTGTTGGTGGTGATGATGATCATGGGGAGGAAAAGGAGGAACATGAGGATCAGGAACAGGATAATGACCTTGATGACGACGATGATGATGATGCTGATGACGATGACGACTACGATGACGACGACGACGACGACGACGACGATGATGATGATGATGATGATGATGATGATGATGATGATGATGATGATGATCATGATGATAATATTGATGATGCTGCTGCTGATGATGATGATTATGATGATGCTGATGTTGAGACTGTGACGATGACGACGATGGCGATTACGATGACGACGATGATGTCCATGATGCTGCTGATGATGATGTTGATGATTCTGCTGATGATGATGAACATGATGATGATGGTAGTGATGATGATGCTGATGATGATGATGATGATGATGATGATGATGATGATGATGATGATGATGATGCTGCTGCTGATGATGATGATGATGATGATGATGAGTAGGAAGAGTAGGAGGATGAGGAGGGAGGAGGATGATGAGGCAGAGGATAAATGTGAGGCGGAGGAGCACGAGGAACAGGATGATCATGATGATAATGATGATGCTGCTGCTGATGCTGATTCTCATGATGATGCTGCTGTTGAAGATGCTGATGGGGATGATGCTGCTGCTGATCATCATGACGATGGTGAAGATGATGATGATGATGATGATGATGATGATGATGATGATGATGATGATGATGATGATGATGATTACGATGATGATGGTGATGCTGCTGCGGCTGATGATGATGATGAACATGCTTCTGATGATGATGCTGATGATGCTGATGATGATGACGACCAGGATGATGATGATGATGAGGATGCTGATGATGATGATGCTGATGCTGCTGCTGATGATGACGACGATGATACCGACGACGCTGATGATGACGATGCTGCTGCTGCTGCTGATGATTTCGCTGTTGTTGATGATGAGGACCATGATGATGGTGATGATGGTGATGATGATGATGCTGATGATGATGCTGATGATGAGTATGTTGTTGATGGTGATGATGCTGATGATGATGACGATGCTGCTGATGATGATGATGACGACGATGATGATGATGATGATGATGATGATGATGATGATGATTACGATGATGACGGTGATGAGGATGATGACGATGATGATGCTGATGATGCTGATGGCGAGAAGATGCTGCTGCTGATGATGCTGATGACGATGATGATTATGCGGCTGATGATGGTGATGATGATTATGCTGCTGCCGATGATGGCGACGATGACGACGACGATGATGCTGCTGGTCATGATGTGGATGCTGATGATGATGATGATGACGGTGATGATGATGCTGATGATGATGATTATGATGATGATGCTGCTGCTGCTGATGATGATGATGCTGCTGATGATGATGATGCTGATGATGATGTTGATGATGATGATGATGATGATGATGATGATGATGATGATGCTGCTGCTGCTGATGCTGATGCTGATGCTGATTATGATGATAATTCTGCTGATGACGCTGATGATGGTAATGATGATGATGGAGGGGGCATTGGATGTGGATTGTGGACGTGGACGGGATATTGGGGAAGGAGGATTTTGTGGAGCAGCAGGCGGAGGAGAAGTATACTGGTGGTGATTGGCGATGATGATGGTAGTGTTGGTTGCGGTGGTGGTTGTTTTGATGACGATGGGGAGGAAAAGGATGATACGGAGTAGTAGGAGGAGGAGAAGGAGGAGAGAGAGGAGGAGGAGAATGAGGAGGAGGAGGAGCTGGATGAGCAGATGATGATGCTGTTGATGATGCTGCTGTTGATGTTGATGCTGATGCTGCTGATGATGCCGATGGTGATGTTGATCATGCTATTCATGACCATGCTCATTGAGCGAGTCGGAAGTATGATGAGGACGAAACGGAATACGATGGGTTTTAGGAGTATGGTTTTTTTGAGGTGTAGCGGCAACAACCGTATTAAGCCCTCATGGTAGGCATGGCCTGCGTAATGCTAGGAGTGACCGTGGTAGGAGGGTTTGTAGTTGATGTAGTCGTGCTAGTGGCGACAATGCGAATCATACGAGCAGTCGGGGTACGATGAATCAAGTAGCGAAAGCAGTGGACAATGGAGTTATGAACTCCGATTGATTGAGGGCCTCCAATTGATTGTAGCACCCTGGGTATGGCTGCGTAGCCGGTTGCTCGGCGATCCTGGATCCGTGGGTGCTACGGAGCATCTACTTTGACCTCACTCGCACGTGTTGCCGACGGTACGAGTACTCGTGCTCCCGATCGCGGGCCCTGGCCGCGCTCGGCGATCTTGTGATGTTCCCTTCCGACGAGCAGGTCGTGAAGGGCCTCGCGGCAGACATGAAGGCCTACCTGAAGGCGCCGTTCTCGCTGTCCGACAAGATGTGCGGGCCTTGGGTCTCGGCAGGGAAGCCGGAGAGTCCCGCGCCTTCCTCCCCGCCCGCTCTTCCTCCCTGCGCCTGGCCGCCTCCTCATCCTGAGCCTGTGCTCCTGCCTCGCAACCAGCTCGTCTCTCCTCGGAGGGGGGATCGGGAGGAGGAGAAGGAGGAGGAGGAGGAGGAGCACGATGAGGAGGAGGAGGAGGAGGAGGAGGAGGAGGAGGAGGAGGAGGAGGAGAAGGAGCACGATGATGAGGAGGAGGAGGAGGGTTGAGGAGGAGGAGGAGGAGGAGGAGGAGGAGGAGGAGGGATGAGGAAAGCGGGTGGATGGAGGAGGGAGGAGGGAGTGGGCGCACGGAGGCGGCAGGGAGGAGCTGGATGGAGGGAGCAGGGAGCAGGGATGATGTGGGACAGTGGTTCAGAGAGGCGGAGACGAAAAGGACGAGAGGGGATTGAGGAGGAGCGATGGAGAGAGGAAGGTTGCAGGGAATTGGATGATGTCGAAGAGGAGGAGGAACTACGAGGGAGGATCGGAAGGAGAAAGAGGAGGTGGAGGAGGCCGAGGAGGAAGGAGCAGCAACAGCAACAGCGGAGGGCGGCTTCGCCGAGGTACCCCCACGAGCTCAAGTTCTGAGGGGAGACCCCCACGCCGAAGCCGGCCGCATGGATGGGCGCACGAGCAAGTGCCGGCCGTCATCGCGCGGTCCCATGCAAAGTGGAAGCTCGGTCCCGCCTCCTTCTGCTCCCGCGCCCCCACTCCCTCCTTCTCCCCTTTCCCATTTCTCCTCCTCCGCCCTTCCTCCATCCTCTCTCCGTTCCTCGCCGCCACCCCTCATCCTCTGCCTGTTCTTTTTCCTCCTCCTCCTCCTCGTCCTCCTCCTTCTCCGCTCGACGACAACGCCTCCAGCGGGCCCTTGGTGCCTTCGGGCACGCGTTTGCGCCGCCACTTTCAGCGGTCGCTCAGCGAGGTCGGGGCCAAGCTCGCGGTCGGGGCCGCTCCACCAGGCGCCATGGACGAAATTATTCAGAACGCATTTACTGAGTGATCGATGATCTTTGCTGGGCCTGTGCCCATTCCATATCATGCTCATGCTGATGGGCACCTACATATTTCATTCCATATCGCGGTGGATCTCGTGTCTACTGGTGGCAAGTACTATCGTTCTCTTGGCTGTGTGCAATACGTTTCTTCAAACATTCTGACCTTCCTCTGCAGTGGCAGTATCTGTCTATGGAAAGGGTGATGCCTCTGCTGCATACTCAATATGAAATGGTGATGCTTCAGCTCGTGGGAAAAGAGCAAACCCGGGACAGGAGGTTTGCAGTTTGGCAAGTGCAGACATCACGATCGCACGTGCAGGCCGATGGAAAAGCAAGCAAAATTGGGACAGGAGGTTTGAGGACACCGGAGGAGATCATTACATCTTCTACTTTATACACTTGTGGATCGATGACCCTCTCTTGGTATGATTTGTTCTTGGGATGTGGTCACGGTCCAGGTCTTTGTCTATTGGGACTTCCAGGCTGAGGCTGCTGCCGCCGCCGCTGCCCTGTCCTCTCCGAGAGAGTACCGTTTTCCGTGTAGTCTAGGTCGAAATTCATTGTGCGTCCCTCGTACCCCGCACGTCGGTGCGACGGTTCCCCAGGGCCCGAGATGTGTCTGCTGGGGCCTGTCTAGGCCCCCTCGCCTGTCTCCTGGTTTATAGCCCAGCTTCGGCTGGCAGCCGTCAAGCAATCAACGATTTCTCTGAGTGCCTTTAGATGTGTCGCTTGCCAAGCGCTTGCGTTATAGTTCGCGTGTAGTCGTTTACGCTGGCCTCCTGCTCGCCCTGGACATCTGGCAAATTCGAATCCTGGCGCGCCTCTATACCGCGTCGTTGTTGTTGTTGTTGTGGTTGTTGTTGTTGTTGTTGTCGTCGTCGTCGTCGTCGTCGTTGTTGTTGTTGTTGTTGTTGTTGTTGTTGCTGCTGCTGCTGCTGCTGCTGCTGTTGTTGTTGTTGTTGTTGTTGTTGTTGTTGTTGTTACTGTTGCTATTGTTGTTGTTGCTGTTGTTGTTGTTGTTGTTGTTGTTGCTGTTGCTGTTGCTGTTGCTGCTACTGTTGTTGTTGTTGTTGTTGTTGTTGTTGTTGTTATTATTATTATTATTATGATTATTATGATCAGTTTTTAGTGATACTATGATGATTATTCTGATCATTTTTATCATTATTCTTGTTACTAATACACTTATTCTTATTTTCATTTGTATTATTCGTATTTTTTGTAGTATTATTACTTTTCATTTTCCTCTTTGTCCTCACACGCCTCCTTAACCTGTTTGCCTCCTCCCTCCCTCCTCCCTTCCAGTGCTCTTCCCTATAAGCATTCCGTCTTTGTCGCACGGCTTGACTCGTCGGTAGGGCACACTAGCAGGCCTGTCGCTTGATATTCCTCCACCTTCCATACAGCAGTTTGAATTGTCCAAAAACCACGCGGATGGAACGCGGATCGTTTTCGTTTCACGGGTGGAGGGAGAACATTTATTACATAGAATTTTCAGAGTGTGGCTACCGCCTCGGCGCCACGTACACTCGCTTTAAACGTATCGAATCGTTACAGCTGTGGAGGGCGGCTCCTTTTTGTGACGGGACTCTCGCTTGACACTTCTTTGAACTCATGATCCAGTTTTTTTTCGCTCGCTTTCAGACGATTGGGCGCTCGTTTTTCAAACGGGCACTTCGCGCAGTGGAGAGGAGTGCCTGTTGGGGCCCTTGAGGAGGGGGCTTCGGACGGGAGGGAGTAGCCCTCTACGTGGTGCGCGACAAGCTGGCCCGGGAGAGCTGGCAGACGATTGGGCGGCCCGAGTCCTGGGGGGAGCTCCTGGCTCATGCGAAGGAGCGGCTGCTCCGATTCCCAGGCGAGGAGGGGCCTATCGCCGCGGTCGCTATGCGACAGAGGGATCGCCGCCGTGGTCTGAATGTGCCTCGCTCCCTCCCGTTTCTGTGACAGACCTGCGTGGAGATCGGAGGCGCCCTGCCGTGTGCGGCCGTGGCTGGGAGGAGCTCGGGGTCCGCCTGCAGGAGGCGGGCGCGTGCCGCGCGGACTGGGTAGCGGGCAGTCTTTTGGTGGGCCCCAAGGGCGTTGAGGTCGAGCCAGAGTTGGTCGCTATCTCGGCTGCTAAGCCGAGGGTCGTGATCCTGGGCGCCCTTGGCCAGCTCGGCAGAGAGCCTCTGCCCAAAAGCCTGGCGACTCTCGGGTGCCAGAGCATCGAACTCGAGGTTGTCTGCACCCAATGCGACAGCGCGAATTCGCGGACCTGGAACATGCGCGTCAGCTGGAAGGGCAAAGCTGGCGCTGGTTTGGCGAGCGCGCGCATGCCGCCGGCCTGCCGCTGCGCCCGCGGCGCGCGCGGGTTCCTGGAGCCCGGCGAGGAGGGGGGCACCCGCGACTGGCTGGGCCAGCGGGGCATCGTGCTGGGGTTTCCGCGGACAAGTGCAGACCATCCAGAGAGGCGCCCCAGAGGACTGGGAGACCCGTCGGAAAGGGGGCGAGGAGGCAAGCGGCGCGGGCGCTGCCGCGCGAGGCGCTCGTGCAGCAGCCGTCGTGGGGGGCGCGCTCGGGCTACGAAAGGGGGCTGGAAGCAGTGGCTCGCCTTCCGATCCGCCCAGCAGGCCTCGCCTTGGCTCGAGGGGCGAGGCCCCGGGGGGGCGCGAGGTTAACGTGGGCGAGCTGATCGCGTTCGTGATCATGCTGCCGCAGGTCCTGTGCAGGACGGTGCGCGCGATCGAGCAGGAGCTGTTCGCGGTCCGCCGGGCCCACCTGGTTGCGGACTAATTGCGCCGACCTCCCCATGCATAGGGCGAGCTCGTGGTCGATGCCGGCGGGCCTGCGCCGCTCGCGGAGCCCGCGCGGCAGGGGGCGGCCCGTGGCGCCGCGCATGCTGTGCTGGCTTCAGGATTTCCCGCGCAGCCAGGCCGCCCTGGGCGTGCCGGGCCGAGCGGCGCTCTGGTCCACCATCATGTTGGCTTTCTCCTGCGTGCTGCGGGCGTCGGAGTATCCCGCCCAGCCAGCAAGGGCGGACATGGGGCGTCGGCGGGGCGGCGCAGGGCAGCGACGTCGAGGGGGGCGGCGGGGCCAGACGGCCGACCCGCTGGATGGCGGAGGCGGAGGAGGTCGTGGTCCACATCTCAGGGTCCAAGACGGACCAATGCAATGTGGGCTGCGTGAGGAGCCAGTGCCCGGCACGTTCCAGGCTCAGCTCGGTGACGGCGCGGGCGGAGCTGGAGGCCTACTTCGCCCGAAGGTTAAGGGGCTCAGAGCAATCGCCCCCCGTGTTCCGATGGGCGGATGGGACTTCCGTCGGGCGGGAGGAGGTCCGGTGCTACCTGCAGCCCGCAGGTGGCGGCGGTTGCGAGCGGGTTGGCGGCCCGCGAGGTCTGCTGTGCATTGGGGGCGCAACCTCGATGTGCCGCGTGGTCGGCGACTCGCAGCGAGTCGGGCGCTTCTGGCGGTGGGCGTCGGACAGTTTCCGCGCCTGCCACTGCCTGCGGGGGCCCCGCGTGTCCGTGCGGGTGGCGCAGAAGGTGGCCATGGGCGAGTCCTCCCTTGTGAAGCCAGGCCGCGACAGCACCAGCGAAAAGGGCGCCGCCGGGCTCGGCGCCCCGGGGCCCGCGCGGGTATTGTCGGCCCCGGCAAGAGCGACGGGCGCAGCGGCTTGCCTGGGGCGAGCGGCCGGCAAAGTAGTAGCCCAGACGGCGGGGGAGGACAACGGTCACTTGGAGCCCCTCGCGAGCACGAGGGAAGCGCGCGCAATCGCCGTGCTGACGACGGGGGATTTGTTGCGCATGAAGGGGGTGGTGGTCGTCGTGCTGGTCATGGTGCGCCGCGGAGTCGGGTGCTGCTGGGGGCGCATCGGGGGCGCCAGATGACGACCGAGTGCATGTCCGAGGAGCAGAATCTGGGAGGCGGGGGCCAGAGCAGGAACGGTCTTTGGACCGAGCGCCCCCGGGAATTCTTCCTCGACGCGGGGGCGCAGGGGCCAGTGACTTTCAGATGGCGTGGTGTGCGTGGCTGTCGTGCAGGGGTTCAGGAGGGGCGACAGGGTCACGCGTGAGGCCGCGTTGAAGCCCCGCGGCGACTGAGGCGAGCCGCCAGCCGTGACAAGGCCAGGCGAGCGGGTTCAGTGGAGACTGCCGCTGGCTGAGAGCCAGGCGTGCGTAGCCGCCACCGACGCGCGGCAGGGCGCGCGGGCTGACCAGCCATTGAACGGCCAATGCCCTGGAGGTGCCAGCCGGAGTTCACTTGGCGGGCGCCTATTCCCAGCCAGTGGCAGCTTGGGGCGGCTTCCAGTGGCCGACAGCTGCGGGGCGCGCTGGCAAGGGGCTCTTGCGCGGGCCTGCCAGGCGCGTGCTGGCGCAGCGTCGACGAAGGCTGCGCCGCGAGAGGGCGGGGGCTGGGCGGGGGCGGCCAACTGGTCGCCGCGCCGCTGGCGCGCGTGCGAGGCTGCCACTGGCGCGCAGCTGGGCGCTTGCGGGCAGCTGGGCTCCGCGTGCCCCAACGCCCAGGCCCGCCCAGAGGGGCGCTGGCCCCTGTGCCGTCGGCCGGAGAAGAGGCCCAGGGGAGGGGAAAGGGCGGCCTGCCCTTCCCGAGGGCCTACGCGAGGGGCGGCGCGGCCGGCGTTGCTTTGGCCGTGCCCGCTCCCGAGGCCGAGCGGTGGCTCGCCGGGCGCTGGGCGCTGGCGGCAGCCCCGGGCCAGCGCCAGCGCCGCGCAGTTTCGCTGGCGCAGGCGGCGCGGCGGCGCCGCGCCGAAGCTGAGCTGGGCGGTGTGCACCCTCGGTTGCCACGCCGCCACCTCAAGAGTGAGGGCTGGCGGCGGAGGCCGGCCGGTGGCGTCAGCCGATGCCGCCGCTGCCGCTCCCGCTCGAGCCTGTCCTTCTCGACCCTTTCCTCAATGCTGAGCTGCTGGCCAGTATGTCAGGGATCTTTGGTAAAACGTTCGGATCCGCTGACTCGCAGATATGCGGGGGTGTCCCTCTTCTTTGCCGTTGCTCTTCTTTGCCCCGTTTTTATTCCACCACTAATTTGGCGCGGAGCTTTTCTAGGCCAGGTTGGTCCACCCAGGGAGCCTTCAGCGGGCCGCTCCCTTTCTCCGCAGGTCGCCAGCTTCCGCGGCCGCATGACACGAGGTCCGCGGCGGTGGAGGCCCGCTGCCAGCGTTGCAGAAGCTGGAGTGAGCCTGCTACATCGTGCAGCTGGCATGCCGTTGGCCCGCTGCCAGCGTGGCAGAAGCTGGAGTGCGGTTGCTGCGTCCTGCAGCCAGCATGCCGTTGGCGAAACGGTTCGACATCGCCGACGTCGTCATTTGACACCGCCAGTGCCGCTCCTGTTCGAGCCCGTTCGGCTCGACCCTTTTGTCAGCGTTGAGCTGTTGGCCAGCACATCCAGACGCCAAATGAACACGCGTGTAGGCCGACCACATCATCTATATGATTCGCCGCGCCCAGTTGGAGGCAAGCACCTGCCGAGAGTACATGCGCATGATTTGAAACCTCGAGCCTCACTCAGATAGGGACCCCCCCTTCCCGCATGGCGGGCGGCGCCGATGCCGCCCTCGTGGCGGGCTCGATCGGGTCCCATCAGCCTTCGGGTCCCACTACTCGTGCTACTAGTGTGTCTATTGCTATCTCTGGTAATCCTACTACAACGACGATGACTAAGACGACGACGACGACGACCACGGAAACGACAACAGGCGGCGACAGCGCCTCCGCCAAGCAGCGGCGCCCCCAACGACGACAAATCCACGGCGACGGCGGCGACCACGACGCCGACGACGGCGGCGCCATCGGCGGCGACGACGGGCGCCCCGCAGCCCTGGAGCAGGGCTCAGGCCGAGTGGGCCCCCCCCTTGGCGCTCCGCCGCGGGGCGCGCTGTCCCCCCCGGGGCCTGGCGCCGGGGCTCCCTTTGCACAGCGCCCCCCGCGGTCGTCATGGCCACCCTCGGACGCGACGGCCCCGGACGTCCGGCGCCTCGAGCAAACTCCAGGCGGCCGTGTTTGGAATCCTGGAAGTTCGTTTCGGCACGCGGGGCTTGTCGGGACGACGCGTCAGCCACGTGCAGAGGGTTGAAAGGTGCGGGTCCCGCGCGGCGAAGGCACCGAGGCGCAGGACGCCTGGGGAGGCGGCGTGGGCATTCGCGCGCCCTTCGCCCCGGCGCCTCGTCGAACACGTGGGCGTTCGGACTCCCTGGAGGCATGCAGTGCCACCGACCTGGGGTGTCCGCCCCTGCTGTCCGGCACCTGCCAAGGGCCAGACGACCTCGTGGTCGTCCAGGTTCGAGGCTCGACGGTTTGACTGTTCTGGACGTTTTCGGGCCTTCCAGAGAGGGCCTCGCCATGGAGGGCTCGAGCGGCTGGCGTCTGGTCCTCGGCGGAAAGCCAGCAAAAACATAATGCGGGCGCCTCCGCCTGAGGAAGCCGGCAGAAGGCCAGCGGAAGCCGGTGGAAACATAATCTGACCCCCTGTAAGTCAGAGGTGCGCATCTTTTGGGAGCCGTGTCTCCGGGAGCAGGCACCAGCCGAGGGCCAGACGACCTTTTGGTCGCCCAGGTTCCTCGGTTCGAAGGTCTTTGGCTTTGAGCCTCCTGGGGCGCTGGCGTGGTCACGGTTGGACCCCTTTCGAAGTTCTGGCTGGCACCCTTGGACAGGTCTGACTGTCAGAAACCAACGCCGAAATCGGCACGACATGAACCTGCTGTAGGCACCCATGATGAGGGGACCTGGGGACGGGAAGGTCTGTTGCAGCATGGCTGATGCATCCTGGCTTTGCTCTGGCCCTCCTTGATGATGCCGTCCCCGCGCCTAGCCCGCCACCCCTGCCTCCCTCGTGTCGGCGGCGCGCCCAGGGGGGAAGTGAGACGAGGCAGGCCTTCTCAGAAGGCGGCGGGGCTTTTCAGAAGCCTCCTGGTCCTCCGGATAAGCTTTCATCAGGAGGGAAAAATCACACAGACACAATTAATTGTCGAGTCCCAGGAAAATATGGGAAAATATGGGAAGTGGGGGGGAAGACAAAAACTAAGAAAATATAGGAAAATATGGAGGATCATTTTATTTGTGTGTATTTATTTGTGTGTCCCAGGGCCCTTTCATTTCAGCGTCTTCGAGGAAGGCTCCGAAGCCTTCGCAGCAGGCCCCAGGCCTTCCGAGCCTTCTGCGCAGGCCCGCGCCCTGGGCACGCCGCCGGCCCCTCCCTCCTCTCGCTTCTCTGGGTGGCCATGCGACCGCCGGCACAGTGATGGAACGCACCTGACATCCGACCCCGGAGCAGTCCGCAGGCGCGCCTCCGCGTCCCGCGCCTCCTGGCCCTGCTGCCTTCCTCCGGGGGGCGGGGGCGGGAGGAGTATCGGGGCGGACGGGCCAGGGTCAACGACAGGGGGGGGACAGGCCCATGGGGGGGGAATGCACATCGACCCCCGATCGCCCATCGATCGCCGATAGGGGCCCGATAGCCCCAACTTGCCCAGGAACGTGCGGAGTCACTCTCGGGGGCCTATCGCCGATTCCGGGGCGATGTTTCCCCCCCTACGCCTATCCCCCCCTATCGTTGCCCCTGAAGAGGGGGGTTGGGCCCAGCTCGGGCAGACGTAGTCACTGGTTCGCAGAGTGAAGACACACATCTTAACTCTTCTCAGTGAGATCTTCCTTCGTGCTGATCGGCAACTGAGGAACACCGAAGGCAGTCGCATCATCAGCATCATCATCAGCATCAGCATCAGCATCAGCATCAGCATCAGCATCAGCATCACCATCGTCATCGTCATCGTCATCGTCATCGTCATCGTCATCGTCGTCGTCATCGTCATCGTCATCGTCATTGTCATTGTCATCGTCACCAGCATCATCATTATCAGCATCGTCATCATCAGCAGCAGCTTCATCGTCATCATCGTCATCATCGTCATCATCATCGTCATCATCATCATCATCACCATCATCATCATCATCATCATCATCATCATCATCATCATCATCATTGATTCGTGGAGTTTTTGCTGCGGAGGGGCGCTCTCCTCGATGTACGGTCGCCTCCAGCGCCAGGAGGTGCCCGAAGAACCAGCTGCAGGCAGCTGCTTCGCGAGCCCCACATTGGACTTCCCCCCGTGCCGTCCACCCCGAGGAGGCTCGAGGCTCCAGGCTCGCAGCGCTCGAGGTTCGACAAGTTTGGTGTGCTTTGGTGCTCTTGGGGCCTCCGGAGCCCTCCCTGGGGACTTCCGAAAGCTTCCATCCGCGGCGGGAATCTATACGGTAGGTTCGCGTCGTGTCGACCAGCGGCGACCCCAGCGCGGACGTTCAAGGTTGAACGCCGCCGGCGACCCAGAATCGATCGATGTTGAACGATCGGACGTTGCGGCAGCGGCCGATCGTTCAAGGTTGAACGATCCCTGCGGTGTCAAAAACCAACGCCGGGGTCGACACGACACGAACCTGCCGTACACGACCACCGCCCCGAGGATCAATTTTCGGGGACCTCGGCAGGCGGTGGACGTGGACCTATTCGGGCCCCCGGGGGCCAAGATATATCCATATCCATATCCACCCCCGCTGGGGCACCATGACGTCGGTTGTCAGGCGGTGGTCATGGACAAATCCCCTTCTGGCACTCCGGGAAACTCCAGAGACCTCTGGAGGGATCCAGGGGGGAGGGAACGGACCACGTTGTCGGACTGTTTTTTATTTCTTGCACTGCCGCAGGCTTCCGCGCCCCAGGTTGTCTTGCATCAGCTGCGCTTCGTTGAGGCCCTTCTTGGGAGCCCAGCACCGTCCCGAACGGCTCCCGAGCCACGAGTTTTGGCCCAATCGCAACGACGCCCCGCTAGCTAATTGTGTCCTTGCATCGACTCCTGCTGTTCGTCCCCACCTGCTCGTGCACGACCAGGTGGCGTCTTTCAGATGCCCAGTCAAATTTCGCCAGGAGTGTCTCATGGCCTTTGGCCCATCCGCCATCGTGCCTGGGGCTCCTCCTCCTCCTCCTCGTCGTCGTCCTCCTCCTCCCCCTTTTCTTGCGTTGCACGGGGCCTGAAAGCCAGATCGCGTATGTCTGACTACATACCGACTTAGGCGAGGCAGCCTAGTACACCTCCTCCTCCTTCTTTTCTTCCCGGCGCTTCCCACATGGTGGTGGCGACGTCGATGCTTGCGAAACCGATGCTGCTGCCAATGACTCCTCCCCTCCCCTCCCGTCCCTCCCCCCTTTTCCTGGCGCGCCCTTCGACGCCCCTGGCGACGCCAGACGGCGACAAAGACGACGTCCCCGACGATGACAAAGCATACGAACGCGACGTCGACGCCGTCAGCGATGACGACGACGTCGACGACGACGGCGGCGCCCCCGGCGACGACGAAGATGACTACGAAGACGACGCCGCCGATGACGACTCCGCCCAGGGCTGCTTGATGTCCAGTGTGGCGGCCTCCGCGCACACCAGGGCGGCGATCGTGTGCAGGGTGTGCGTGGCCCTGGCGCCTCGACGGGGGGAGGGGTCACGCACAGCGAACCGCCGAGCGCAGACAGGCATTAGGCATGCAGGTGGGCGGGAAAGGAGGCGGTCGGACAGACAGGCGGGCGGACATGCAGGCTGTTGGAACTCGTGGCATTCGTAGTCGTAGTCGTAGTCGTCGTCGTTATCATGATGGTGGTGGTGGTAGTAGTAGTAGTAGAAGACGAAGTAGTAGTAGTCGTAGTAGTAGTAGTAGTAGTAGTAGTAGTAGTAGTAGTAGTAGTAGTAGTAGTAGTAGTGGTAGCAGCAGCACAGCAGCAGCAGCAGCAGCAGCAGCAGTAGTAGTAGTAGTAGTAGTAATAGTAGTAGTAGTGGTAGTAGTAGTAGTAGTAGTCGTCGTAGTAGTAGTAGTAGTAGTAGTAGTAGTAGTCGTAGTCGTAGTCGTAGTAGTAGTAGTAGCAGTAGTAGTAGTAGTAGTAGTAGTAGTAGTAGTCGTAGTAGTTAGTAGTAGTAGTAGTAGTAGTAGTAGTAGTAGTAGTAGTAGTAGTAGTAGTATAGTAGTAGTAGTAGTAGTAGTAGTAGTAGA
>CAUYUJ010019329.1:27784-39524 GCA_963575745.1 Prorocentrum cordatum | reverse complement strand
TAGTAGTAGTCGTAGTCGTAGTCGTAGTAGTAGTAGTAGTAGTAGTAGTAGTAGTAGTAGTAGTAGTAGTAGTAGTCGTAGCAATCGTAGTAGTAAGAGTGGACTGTGCCACAGTCGCCATTTTCGTGGGCTCCTGGGAGGCACGGCAGGGTCGGGGAGTTAACGGGCCCATATAAGACCTCGCAGCTCCCTGGATGGCTGCGGATTGTGTAATAGTCGCCACTTTCGTGGTCTCCTGGGGGGCACGGCGGAGTCGGTGAGTCAACGGATCCATGTGAGGGGCGGTGTTTTGTGTATCAGTCGCCACTTTCGTGGCCTCTTGGGAGGCACAGCTGAGTCGGGGCGTAAACGGATCCATTTGAAGCCTCGCAGCTACTTGGATGTCTGCGGACTGTGCAACTGTTGCCACTTCCGTGGGCTCCTGGCATGCACGGCGGAGTCGGGGAGTATACGGATCTATTTGAGACCTCGTAGTTCCTTGGGGGGCTGCGAACTGCGCAGCTGTCGCCACTGTCGTGGGCTTCCGGGAGGCACGGCGGGGTCAGGGAGTATACGGATCCACTTGAGACCTCGCAGCTCCCTGGGGGGGGCTGCGAACTGCGCAGCAATCGCCACTGTCGTGGGCTCCTGGGAGGCACGGCGGGGTCGGGAAGTATACGGACCCATTCGAGACCTAGCAGCTCCCTGGGCGGCTGCGGACTGTGCAAACTGTCGCCGTTTTCGCGGGGTCCTGGGAGGCACGGCGGAGTCGGGGAGTATACGGATCCATGTGAGACCTCGTAGTTCCTTGGGGGGCTGCGAACTGCGCAGCTGTCGCCACTGTCGTGGGCTTCCGGGAGGCACGGCGGGGTCAGGGAGTATACGGATCCACTTGAGACCTCGCAGCTCCCTGGGGGGGGCTGCGAACTGCGCAGCAATCGCCACTGTCGTGGGCTCCTGGGAGGCACGGCGGGGTCGGGAAGTATACGGACCCATTCGAGACCTAGCAGCTCCCTGGGCGGCTGCGGACTGTGCAAACTGTCGCCGTTTTCGCGGGGTCCTGGGAGGCACGGCGGAGTCGGGGAGTATACGGATCCATGTGAGACTTCGTAGTTCCTTGGGGGGCTGCGAACTGCGCAGCAATCGCCACTTTCGTGGGCTCCTACAAGGGGGAGGCACGGCGGAGTCTGGGAATTTACGGATCCTTTTGAGACTTCGCAGCTCCCTGGATGGCTGCGGACTGTGCAAACTGTCGCCGTTCTCGTGGGCTCTTGGGAGGCACGGCGGAGTCGGGGAGTACACGGATTCATGTGAGACCTCGCACCTCCTTTGGGGGCTGCGGACTGTGCAGCAATCGCCATTCTCGTGGGCTCCTGGAATGCACGGCGGAGTCTGGGAGTACACAGATCCATTGGAGACCTCGCAGTTTTTTTGGATGGCTGCGAAATGTGCAATCGTCGCCACTTTCGTGGGCTCCTCGGGGGCACGGAGGAGTCGGGGAGTAAATGTATCCATGTGAGACCTCGGAGCTCCCCTGGGGGGCTGCGAACTGTGCAGCAGTCGACACTCTTGTGGGCTGCGAGGGGGTACGGCGGCGTCAGGGGCCACGCGCACCCATACAAGACCTCGCTGCTCCCTTGGGTTGCTTCGACCAGTGCAGCTGTCGCCACTTTGTGATTTCCTGTGAGGTCCGGCGGCGTCGGGGGCCACGCGCACCCACACAAAGGCCTCGCTGCTCCCTTGGGTGGCTTTGATCGTGGGCTCCCGGGAAGTCCAGCGGAGTTGGGGGCCACGCGCGCTCAGACAAGACCTCGCAGCGCCCCGCGTTCCTCCTCTCCTCTCCTCTCCTCTCCTCTCCTCTCCTCTCCTCTCCTCTCCTCTCCTCTCCTCTCCTCTCCTCTCCTCTCCTCTCCTCTCCTCCTCTCCTCCCCTCCCCTCCCCTCCCCTCCCCTCCCCTCCCCTCTCCTCTCCTCCTTCCCACCCCTCCTTGCCCTTGCTCTGCGCCCCAGTCATCGCTTTTATGATTTCGGCACGCTCCTCACACGTTTCGTGGCCCCATAGGGAGCTCCACCGAAGGCCCAAATGCCAGCGTTCGCATGCGCCCGCCGCACCCATTTTGGCACACCCCTCACACGCTTCGTGTCCCCGTAAGGAGCTTTACCGACGGCTTCAGTGGCTGCGTTCGCATGCGCCCACCTCACCCATTTCGGCACACCTC
The DNA here is from genome assembly GCA_963575745.1 of Prorocentrum cordatum. Classification (NCBI taxonomy): domain Eukaryota; class Dinophyceae; order Prorocentrales; family Prorocentraceae; genus Prorocentrum; species Prorocentrum cordatum. The sequence continues at coordinate 37,327 of CAUYUJ010019329.1, read as the reverse complement.
TCCTACGCTTCGTGGCCCCATGGGGAGCTCCACCGACTGCCCCAGTGGCTGCGTTCGCATGCGCCCACCGCACTCATTTTGGCACACCTCTCACACGTTTCGTGGCCCCAAAGGGAACTCCACCCACGGCCCCAGCGGTTGCGTTCGCATGCTCCTGCCGCACCGAGTTTGGCACACCCCTCACACGTTTCGTGGCCCCATCGGGAGCCTCACTGAAGGCTCACATGCCAGCGTTCGCATGCGCCCACCGCACCCATTTCGGCACACCCCTCACACGTTCCGTGGCCCCATAGGGAGCTCCACCGACGGCCCCAGCGGTTGCGTTCGCATGTGCCCACTGCATCGATTTGGGCACATCCCTCGCACGCTTCGTGGCCTCATGGGGAGCTCCACCGGCGGCCCTGGTGGCTGCGTCTGCACGCGCCCACCGCACCCATTTTGGCACACCCCTCACATGCTTCGTCGCCCTAAAGGGAGCTCCTCCGAATGCGGTGCATACAACGAGTGCTCAAAGCTGCGTACGGTTGGACCCTTTCGCCAGGCTATTTTTTTGGGGGGGCGGGAGGGACACTGTGTCTTGCCTGTCTTGTTGTGCCCAGTCTATTTGTCTACTCATAACTGATTGTGCGCATGTTGAATGTCAGCGGGAGTCTTCAAGAGACACGTAGCTTAAGCGTACTTATTAGTTGCTTTCTTCAATTGCGTGCCTGTCCTCAGAGGCAGCGTATCACTGAAGTTGCTAGTTCCGATGCGCATGTGGGTCTAAGTGAGGAGGGCCAGACAGATGAATAAGCGGCCTTTGAAAGAAGCTGATCTGCTGGTCAAATTTTCGAAGGTCACGTGTAAGCAGCCGGTCAAACTTTCTATCTTTCTCTGCACCTCTTGGATATTCCAAACATAGTTTTTGTGCTCCTCAGGGTCATGGCCCACAGGCTATTCCCTCCTCTGTGGGGGAAACGCAGCGGAGCTGACCACCTGTGCGACAGGGGCATCCGACTCCGGTGAGCGTAGCTTATGCTCAGCAGAAGCTCTCGATCAGCGTTGCGACGCGCTTCGCGCGCGCCAGCGGACCTCCGGCACGAAACCCCTACCGCCTGCGAGCGGGCCTCCCGGGACGGGGCCCGGAGCGAGGGCCGCCTGGAGGTCGGGGCACCGGCGCCGCGGCGCAAGGCAGACGAGGTGCCCCCATCCGGCGCGCTTCCGTGTCGGCACTGCACGACCTCGTCCGGCTGCGTGCGTGCGAGCCGCGAAGCGTCCCGTCTCGCCGGCATGTGGTCGCTCGTGGTTCGTGCTCGCCGGCGAGAACACAACAGGGGGGGGGGCGCGACGGGGCCAGGCCGCGCTGCTCCTGCTCTCGGTCCTGGTGGCCAGCCTGCAGTCCGGGGGCGCGCGGCACCTCCACAGGACAGCGTCTCTGGGCTCTGCCTCGCGCCCTTCCCCTCCCCCCTCTCCTGCCTCGCACTCCATCCATCTCCCCTCCACCTGTTCTCGTCCTCACCCTCCTCCTCTCGTTCTCCACCCTCCTCTTCCTCCTGCGCCCTCTTCCTCGTGCGGCTTCCAGCCCCCCTTATTCTGCACACTCCTCCCCTGCTCGTTCCCGTCCTACCTGCGTCTTTCTCCTTCTCTTCCTCTTCCTCCTACTCCTCTCTTTCCTCCTCCTCGTCCTTCTTCGTCTTCTTCCTTCTTCGTATCCTTCTCATCCTTCTCCTCCTCCCTTCTTCCTCGTTTCTGCCCTCTCTCTATATCCCCCCTCCCCCAGTCGGCGCAGCAGGGTGGATGGAACACCTGGCTGCGCCAGATTGGGAGCCGCGCGCAGTACCCTCTGGGTTGTTGCCTCCTCTGCAAGCCCTGATTTCTGTACCTTGCCTGCAAACTTGTCTTTCCGTCGCAGAATGCCCACCGCTTCTGCTGGGATCTCGCCTACCCCGGCAGCTCTCGCACTCCAAATTCCGCGTTCGGAAGAATTGCTACTCTTCGGCCCCCTTCCCAGGGCTCCGCAGCTCTCTACCGATGTCGTGCGAGCTGCCGACGAGGCCAACACGAGTCTATCGTATCTTATTGCCTTGGCTGCCAGCAGTGTGGGTGGAGGGATCTCCCTGCTGGTCTTAAGTCGGGCCTGTCCCTGTACAGGGGAATATTCAAAAGTATCCTGGCGAAGGACCCAACCATATGCAATTGTGAATACTGCAATTGTGAATATCTTCTCGGTGGAGCCCCCTACGGGGCCACGAAACGTACGAGGGGTGTGCCGAAATGTGTGTGCGGGACGCATGCGGGCACACCCACTGGGGCCTTCGGTGGAGCTCCCTATTGGGCCACGAAACGTGTGAGGGCTGTGCCGAAATGGGTGTGCGGGACGCATGCGGGCACACCCACTGGGACCTTCGGCGGAGCTCCCTATGGGGCCACGGAACGCGTGAGGGGCGTGCCGAAATGGGTGTGGCTGACGCATGCGGGCGCGGGCACTGGGGCCTTCGGTGGAGCTCCCTATGGAGCCACGAAACGTGTGAGGGGTGTGCCGAAATGGGTGTGGCTGACGCATGCGGGCGCGGGCACTGGGGCCTTCGGTGGAGCTCCCTATGGAGCCACGAAACGTGTGAGGGGTGTGCCGAAATGGGTGTGGGTGACGCATGCGGGCGCGGGCACTGGGGCCTTCGGTGGAGCTCCCTATGGAGCCACGAAACGTGTGAGGGGTGTGCCGAAATGGGTGTGGGTGACGCATGCGGGCGCGGGCACTGGGGCCTTCGGTGGAGCTCCCTATGGAGCCACGAAACGTGTGAGGGGTGTGCCGAAATGGGTGTGGGTGACGCATGCGGGCGCGGGCACTGGGGCCTTCGGTGGAGCTCCCTATGGAGCCACGAAACGTGTGAGGGGTGTGCCGAAATGGGTGTGGGTGACGCATGCGGGCGCGGGCACTGGGGCCTTCGGTGGAGCTCCCTATGGAGCCACGAAACGTGTGAGGGGTGTGCCGAAATGGGTGTGGTGACGCATGCGGGCGCGGGCACTGGGGCCTTCGGTGGAGCTCCCTATGGAGCCACGAAACGTGTGAGGGGTGTGCCGAAATGGGTGTGGGTGACGCATGCGGGCGCGGGCACTGGGGCCTTCGGTGGAGCTCCCTATGGAGCCACGAAGCGTGTGAGGGGTGTGCCGAAATGGGTGTGGGTGACGCATGCGGGCGCGGGCACTGGGGCCTTCGGTGGAGCTCCCTATGGAGCCACGAAACGTGTGAGGGGTGTGCCGAAATGGGTGTGGCTGACGCATGCGGGCGCGGGCACTGGGGCCTTCGGTGGAGCTCCCTATGGAGCCACGAAACGTGTGAGGGGTGTGCCGAAATGGGTGTGGGTGACGCATGCGGGCGCGGGCACTGGGGCCTTCGGTGGAGCTCCCTATGGAGCCACGAAGCGTGTGAGGGGTGTGCCGAAATGGGTGTGGGTGACGCATGCGGGCGCGGGCACGAGGGAGGAGGGGGAAGAGGAGGAGAGGAGAGGAGAGGAGAGGAACGCGGGGCACCGTCTTTTCAAAACGAGGACCCAACACCACAGGATGGTTGGGAAATAGTCCAAAAATAATGTGGGGACCATTTTTTGAGTATTTCTTGACTACTTGTGAATAGGAATTAATCTTTCGTCCAATTTCCCCCTCTGTCGATGTAGGGGGACATGCCCGACCTAGTGTTGGTTGGTCCTCTGTCCAGCTCCTGGAAGGCAAGGGTTGCCCTCAGCCAGGCGCAGGCTCGAGTACTTTGTGAACGCCGGCGCCTGGCCCCAGGGCTCTGATTCCAAGTCTGTTGCTCGCAGATTGGGGGGCCACCTGCGAACCCTGCCCCCCATCCCCCACGGTTTCTGATGGGGAGGGTGGGGTTTACTTCGCTCGGGAGCTCCCTAGCATAGCTGGGCGACCCATCTGTTCCTTCCGTTCCTCAGACAGGCAGTCGGCCTTCGACAGACAGACCTTCATGTCTTTCTTCATGTCGCCTCAGCTTAGCAGTCTTCGCAGACAAGGCATCGTCGAAATACAGTCTGCCTCAGGGTACACTGAACCAACCCCGTTGACATGAGTGGGCGTATTGTTTTGCCGCCGGCGGGGGGAAACGTCATATGGTGGGTAGTTGGGTGGGGTCGATGAAGAGAGGATTCGGAAACCGCGCACAACCGACGAATCCATCCATATCCGTATCCTCGTGGTCGGTTTACCAGCCGCGATCACATGAATACGTGTTCCGTTCCGCGCGGGGCATCCTCCCAAATATCTCCGTGGGATCGCGGCCGAGTAGTCCAGACCGCGAGTTTGTAGATGTTGCTTTGTTTCATAGCCCGCGAGATCACTCGATTCTCGACCGAACTCCTCATCCCTCTCCTCTTCCTCCTCTTCTGCTCCGCCTCCTCTTCCTCCACCATCCCCCTCCTTCTCTCCTTCATTCTCCTCCTTCTTTCTCCGCCTCCTTCTCTTGCTCCTCCTCCTCCTCCTCCTCCTCCTCCTCTTGCTCCTCTTGCTCCTTTTCTTCCTCCTCCTTCTCCTCCTCCTCCTCCTCTTCCTCCTCCCTCCCCCTGCTTCTCCTACTTCTCGTCCTCCTCCCTCTTCTCGCTTCCCTCTTCCTCTTCCTCCTCCCTCTTCCTCCTCCTTCTTCTCCTCCTGCTCCTTTCCAGGGGCTCTGCCGTGGGCGTGCCGATTGGCGCCCGCGGCTACGTGAGCGCGCACTCGCTGGAGGGCGGCTGGGGACAGAGCGGCCTGATGCGGGGGGCTCGCGCCAGCTCCCCCAGTCGGAGGGGGGGGGGAGGGGGGGAGGGGATAGGGATGGGGGTGATGACCACCATCCAATGTTGCTGGTTCCATTATTACCTTTACGCATGAAACCTGGGTCGGTCCGAACGCATTCCGAAGGACTTCCATAGTTTCCAGGCCTTGGCCATGGGCCCAGGAGGGGGAGGAGGAGGGGGGCGAGGGAGGGGTGGAGGAGGCCCGAGGAACCAGAATGGAGGTTCTGGGACGTCCTTTGCCCTACTGGGGCCCCGAGGGGCCTCGCCGGAGGCCATGTGGGGCGGGGCGGAGTGGGAATGGGTGGGTGGGTGGGTGGGTGGGTGGGTGGGTGGGTGGTTCCCCCCCCTTCCACCCCTAATTAGGTGCACGCGCCTGAGCTGGGCACGGCGCCGCCGAGGCGCTTGACCGCTCGCTTTGCGCGCGCGTCGCAACAAAGAAAGTTTGGGTGGGCTTGGGGTGGGTGGTGGTGGTGGTGGTGGTGGTTGGGTGGGGGTGGTGGGGTGGCGTGGGGTCAAGTTAGCCAGCTCGAACGAGCCAGATGGCTCCGTCCACTCCCACCCGCCCTCCCACAACATAAGAAGCAAGTGCGTCGCGTCCGACGCCTGTCGCTCATCTTATATTGTGGGCGGGTAGACGTTCAGCGCGCGACATGCGCTGCGTCCTTTTCCTGCCGCGTGTTGAGCAACGTCGACGAGAAACAAGACCGCGCGCGATGTACGCGGCGTCCCGCTCCGGCCTCTCATATTGCATCGTCGGTGATAACATGTCCAGCGCGCGAAGTGCGCCGCGTCTCATTCCAGCCACGCGTGTTGCACCGCCAATCGTTTCGCAACTGCCGCGCATGGAGGAGGGGGAGGAGGAGGAGGAGGAAGAGGAGGGGTGGGAGAGAGGGAGAGAGGGAGAGAAACTGAGGAGGAAGAGGAGAGTGCCTCTTGGGAATTCGCGGGGCGTCCTGGGAGTTTTCTAGTGTACGCCTGAGGGCGTCTTGGTTACATTTTCGGGGTTGGGACATTGTCAACACAAGTAGGTGCGAACCTCACAGTCTTTCCAACACCACATGACAATCAATATTTGTGTCGCCTCCCCAGGACCTCCTGGACGCCTTTTTTCGACCTCTTGGGGGTCTCCTGAGGCAGTCGCTTGAACCGCGCTTGCTTGAGGCATTCTGACTTGCCGCCCGCCCAGCTCCGCAACCCGACGGGCCGCAGCGCCGACGACAAGAAAGTCAATGTTGACGAGCAAGCGTCCCCGCGCGATGTGCGCCGCGTCCCATTCCCGCTGCGCGATTCGCAGCGCCGACGTGGAGAAAGTACATGTTGGCAAGAAAAACGTCGACGTTGCGGTATTTTTTGAAAGGTAGGACGGGAGGTCCCGCGTAGGGTTGGCCAGGCGTTCGCGCGCGATGTGCGCCGCGTCCCATTCCTGATACATTCTTCGCAGCGTCGACGGCAAGAACGTCCATGTTGACGAGAACACGTCCACTTTGTATTGTTGTTTTTGATGGGTAGGACGCGACCACCCGCTCAGGGCCTCCCGAGCGATGTTCCTTCTGTCCCATTGCTGCTACACTTTTCGCAACTCGACGCCATGTTGGCGAGAAGAGAGTTGAGTTTGTGTTGCTCGTTGACAGTTAAGACGGCGGGTGTGCTATCGGCCGGCTAGGTGAGGATGTGGGGTGTTTAATCATAAGAAGTAAGGATGGGGGTCGGCACTGCGCCTGTGGCGCTTCGGGGTCCGGTTGCGACGCCGGCAGCTCCCTCAGGTCCCAGGGCCAGGGCTGCAGCCGCCATGGCGCCCCTGGGGCCGGGCAGCCGAGCTCCAGCACCGGTCCGTCGTCCGCCCCGTCGAGCTCTTCGTGAGGGGCCGACGCGCGACAGGCAATGGCGTGGAACGGGGCGTGCGCGATGGTGTCGCCTGGCACGCCAGCAGTTTCGGACAGCGGCGCAGTGAGCGCGCAGTGCTTCTCGCTGTGTGTCCGCCCCGGCCTCGGCCGCAGCGGGGTGCTCGCACCTGGGAGCGGGCAGGACCAGCAGGCGGCCTCCCCAGGCAGGATGGTCTGTGGTCGAGCAGGCCTGGGTGAAGCGGCGCGGTTGGCGGGCAATCTGCCAGCGTGGATCGTCGGCCAGCTGACCCACGCTCGCAGGGGTGGGCCAGCGGCGCTGGCAGTAATTAGGTGTGATGGGGGGGGAGGGGTGGTGGTGTGATCGAGCGGGGGCAGCGAGCGCCGTGGCCGTGCGACGGCAGACGCGCGGCCGTGTGCCAGGTCGTGAACTTGGCGGGCCGCCAGCCGCATTCTCCCTTCGACCAAGAGGCATTTGCACTTTCATTATTTTCGTTTAGCTGTCCTCTTTTTTATTTTTATTTTTTCCTCTCTCTCTCTCTCTCTCTCCCTTTTTATATACATATATATATATATATATATATATATATATATATATATATATATATCATTCTCGCTCCTTCGGTCGTGTATGGGGCCGATGGTCAATTCAGAGGAGCTCGATGCACCTGTGGCAGCTTGGAAAGCATGACAAAAAATGATGAGGATGGAGGACGGAGGGCGGAGGATGGACGGTGAGGAGGAGGTGGAGGAGGGGGAGGTGAAGGAGGAGGGGGTAGAGGAGGAGGAGGAGGAGGAGAAGGAGGAGTGTGGAGTAGGACTGGGGAGGAAGGGGGAGGCTGAGGATGGAGGAGGCCGGAGGTTGCACGAGGATGAGGACAAGGAGGGCTGGAGGAGAAGGCCTCCGCCCCTACCTGCATCGCACGTGGCGCCGAGCTGGGCGCCCGTCGGCTCCACCCCGCGTCGGCGGCCAGCTACGGTCGGGTCGCCTTCGGCCGTGGAGGACGCTTCGGCCAGCCGCCGCCGCCGCCGCTCGCCGCTCGCCGCTCGCCGCTCGCCGCTCGCCGCTCGCCGCTCGTCGTCGTCGTCGTCGTCGTCGTCGTCGTCGTCGCCGCCGTCGTCGTCTTCGTCGTCGCCGTCGTCGTCGTCGTCGTCGTCTTCGGCGTCGTCGTCGCCGTCGTCGTCGTCGTCGTCGTCGTCGTCGTCGTCGTCGTCGTCGCCGTGGTCGTGGTCGTGGTCGTAGTGATGGTGGTCGTCGAGGTCATGGTCGCGGTGACGGTCGTCGTGGCCGTGGGCGTGGCCGTCGTTGTGAGCATGGTCGTTGTCATTGTGGTCTTGGTCGTTGTTGTCGTGGTCGTGGCTGTCGTCGTGGCTGCGGTCGTGGTCGTCGTTGTTGTCGTGGTCGTCGTCGTGGTCGTGGTGGCCATCGTCGGGTTCGTGGTCGTCGTTGTTGTCGTCGTCGTCGTCGTGGTCGTCGTCGTCGTCGCCTTGGTAGTGGTGATCGTCGTCCTGGAGGAGAAGGAGGAGGATGGAGGAGGATGGGGGAGGTGGGAGGGGGGCACGAATGAAGATGAACATAAGGAGAGGTACGAGGAGGGGGACAAGGAGGGGGAGGAGGAGGAGGAGGAGGAGGAGGAGGAGGAGGAGGAGGAGGAGGAGCAGGAGGAGCAGGAGGAGGAGTGAGGAGGAGCGGGGAGGATGATAATGAGGAGGAAGAGGAGGACATGGAAAGGGTCGAGGCGGAGTAAGCGGAGAACAATGATGATGATGATGATGATGATGATGATGATGATGATGATGATGATGATGATGATGACAGTGACGAGGGGGGCATTGATCATGACGGTGGCGGTGGTGGTGGTGAGGATGGCGATGGTGATAGTGCTCATGATTTTGAAGCGTGATTGTGAGGGGGAGGACACTCATGAGGATGGGGCAGGTTGCAGAGGGCAAAAAGGAGGCATGATGGTCGCGGGGGGGTAGGGGGGTGGGGGGGCAGACTGTCCGCCGTTTCCTTTCTCCGTCCACTTATCGTTTCCTGATGCTGCTATGCCGCCTTTTTCTGCCCCTCCACCTTCCCTCCCTCTCTCCTCCTCTCCCCCTCCGAGGAGGTTTCATGTAGAAGGGGAAGGGATGGAGGATGAGGATGCGGAGGAGGAGAAGTGCATGGTCGGCAGGAATACCCCTGCGAGGAGGAGGGTGCTCTTTCCTCTCATCCCTCCTCCTGCCCCTCCCTCCTCCTTGTCCTCCTCCTACTTCTCCTTCTCCTCCTCCGCCTCCTCTTCCTTGTCCCTCCCGTGCTTGCTCCTCATCTCTCGCCCTCTGCCCCCCTTCCTCTTCCTCCTCCTCCTCCTGCTCCTCCTCCTCCACCACCTCCTCCGCCTCCTCCTTCTCCTCCTCCTCCTCCTCCTGCTCCTCCTCCCCCTTTCTCCATTCCGCTCCCACCCCCTTCCCCGCCCTGCGGTCTCGCTCCCTCGCTCCCCCTCTCCTGCGCGGCCTCTTGCTCCCTCCGTGGGCGGCGGTCGGTCTCCCCTCGCGTTGCAGTGTGGGGGAGGATGCGGAGCCTGTCTGGCGCTGCCACCCCTGGACCTCGCGCAATCAGAGGCTTTTTGAACTCTCTTGTCCTTCTTGGCTTCTCGTCCTCTTGTCTTCTTTTTGACTTCTCTTGTCTTCGCTTGCTTTCCTGTCTTCTCTTGTCTTCTCGTCTTCTCGTCCTTCTTGTCATCTCGTCTTTTTTTTTTGCCTTATCATGTCCTTATTGTCTCCTTGTCTTCGTGTCTCTTCTGCGTACGCTGGCATGACATGACCTTCTTGTCTGGCGCAGCGGGGATGGGGGGGGGACTCACGGACAGCCTCCCCGCAGGAGCGCTCCCGTCCCCGGACATCTCGGCGCACTTTGCGACGAGACTGGAGGCCACGGGGGCAAGGAAGCGGGCGGGGAGGAG
>CAUYUJ010019329.1:7500-22684 GCA_963575745.1 Prorocentrum cordatum | reverse complement strand
CCGCCCTCCCACAACATAAGCAGCAAAGCTGCACAACTGGGGGCCGAAGTCACACCGGCCAGCCGGTTTGGTACAGCTGATGCGGCCGCGATGGCGGTTGCCGACGGGAACTGGCGAGCGCGTGTTGAATGCCGCGCACGCATTGCCAGACGAGTCGAGAATGGCCCGGTACACCGCAGGAAGCCAGAGGTGGCCGGAGGAAGCCCGACGGTCTGACAGGACACCCCAAAGCATTTTTGTGGAAAAGCATTGGGTTTTTGATGTTTTTATGTTGAAATGCTTGCAAACACACGGTGTTCGGTAGGATTCTGACATGAACGCGCGGGTGTGCTCTTTGTGGTATTTTTCTTTGTAATATTTTTTGCACAGGAATCGCGGCCTGGGTGCATGACAGAGCATCGCGAGTGCACCGCGCGATGACGTGAAATCGCTGGATTTGACCGAATTCTTAAGATTCCTATGGTTTTCCTATGATTTCAGCAAGAGAGCCCGGGCGGGAAATTTGTACATTTTTGTGAAAAAGCATTGGGTTTTTGATGTTTTTATGTTGAAATGCTTGCAAACACACGGTGTTCGGTAGGATTCTGACATGAACGCGCGCGTGTGCTCTTTGTGGTATTTTTTGCAATGGATTATCGCCGTGGACGACAGGACGTCCATGTCGAGAGGAAAAAATAAGAAAAATGTTGATTTTGTATTGTTTTTTTACAGGTTAGGATGGGACCACCCGGATGCGGCCCCTATCTGCTGGCCTGAGGGGGGAGTAGGAGTATATTCTAATAAGGAATAAGGATAGGAGGAGTAGTAGTAGTAGTAGTAGTAGTAGTAGTAGTAGTAGTAGTAGTAGTAGTAGTAGTAGTAGTAGTAGTAGTAGTCGTAGTAGTAGCAGTAGCAGTAGTAGTAGTAGTAGTAGTAGTAGTAATAATAATAGTAGGCGTCGTCGTAGGGGGAGGAGGAGAAGGAGGGAGATGATGAGAAGAAGGAGGAGGGAGATGAGCGGGAAGGAGGGGGACCGGAGGCATGATGGAGGAGGACGGTGAGCTAGGAATGGAATGGAAGACGCATGGAGGACCGAAGAGAAGTGAGTGTGGGAAGGTAGGGGGCTGTGAACCTTATGACGAATTCAGGCCCATCGGCCGCCTGTAGCAGTCAGCAGCGTTACAAGTGGTCTCTACAAAGAGGCTACATAGAGAGCCTGCGCGCGACGCTCAAATGTGTTACAGCAGAGAGAGGGAGAGAGAGAGAGAGAGAAATATCGATAGAGAGAGAGAGAGAGAGAACTAGAGAGTGAGAGAGAGAGAGCTGGCATCTTCGCTCCCATTTCTGAAGTCGGCGCGGAGGCTACATAGGGATCATACACGTCTCGCTCGCATATGCAACACGGAGGGTGGCAGATAGGAAGCCAAGTGCGAGAGTTACGCACTTGCACAATAGACCCCACAGGGTGCAGATGAGACCGGGGGACTCAGCTTCTGCTGGCCTTCTCCTCCCAAACATCCCGCGAAGAGGCGGTGGACCCCCACGTGACTTCAGAGGGCACGCTGGCCGAGTCGAAGCTCCCTCTAGATTCTCGCTCCCCCCCGAACGCGGGGGAGGCCGAGCCCAGAGGGCCTCAGGGAGAGTCCGCCCTCCCAGACGCCTCCCCGAGCCTGGAGGCGCGACGGCCTTCTCGAGCGTCCAGCTCCTGCTGGGACACGCTCGCGGCCCTGTGCTTGCCCCTGCGGTCGTCACAATCTGCGTCGTAGGGGACGGATTCGCGGGGTTAGCCGTCGTTCCGCGCGGGGTTCTCTCTCGCGTGCGCGAGCACGTCGTCGCTGCCGCCGTCGGTGGTGATGAAGCCGAAGTCCTCCTCCCGGAAGAGCTTCTTCAGGGTGTCGCGGCTCTGCGCGAGTGCGACGGTGCCAGGCCAGTTCTCCCTGCCGACCCCGGCGACCACGACCTCCTCGCGGCAACCCTATGGAGGCCGTTGTTGGTTGGGAGACACGTTGGCATGTGTCCCGAGTGATGGATCACATCCTCTTAGAGGCTGCGCTCATATCCATCGAGCTGGGAAGGCGGCTGTATTGGGGGGGGGGCAGGGAGGAGGGATGAGGGCTTGGTGAGGACGTAGGCGGGAGGAGGTCGGAGGGAGGAGGAGGAGGAGGGAGGAGGAGGGTCACGATCCCCGGGCGGTCGCAGAAAGGCTCGCGAGCTTTGCCTCTCCTCGTCGGCCGCCTTTCTCATGGTTGTGGTGGTGGTGATGATGACGACGATGATGCTGATGATGATGATGATGATGACGATGCTGCAGGCGAGGGGTGGATGAGGAACATGATGATGATGTTGATGCTGATGATGCTGCAGATGATTATGATGATGATGGTGATGATGGTGATCATGATGGTGGTGCCAGTGACGATGGTGATGAAGAGTAAGACGACGACGATGATGCTGATGATAACGATGATGATGATGATGGTGATGTTGACGATGATGTCGATGCGGCTGCTGCTGATGATGATGACGATGCTGGATACGAGGGGTGGATGATGAATCTAATGATGATGTTGATGCTGATGATGCTGCTGATGCTGATGACACTGCTGCTGATGATGATAATGATGACAATGATGCGGCTGCTGATGCTGCTGCTGATGATGAGGGTGATGGCGACGACGACGATTTATTTGCTGCTCCTGCTGATGATGGTGAGGAGGAGGATGATGACGATGACGACGACGACGACGAGGAGGAGGAGGAGGAGGAGGATGATGATGATGATGATGATCAGGAATGTGAGCTGGACGATGGTGATGACGACGATGATGATGATGATGATGATGATGATGATGATGATGATGATGATGATGATGGTGGTGATGATGATGACGATGGTGATGATGATGATGATGATGATGATGATGATGATGCTGATGACGCTGACGATCATGATGTTGATGATGATGATGATGACGATGACGATGACGATGCTGATGATGCTGATGATGATGCTGACGATGACGATGACAATGACGATGCTGATGATAATGATGATGATGATGATGATGATGATGATGATGATGATGATGATGATGATGATGATTCTGTTGATGATGGTGATGCTGATGATGCCGATGCTGATGATGCTGATGATGCTGATGATGATAATGCTGATGCTGATGCTGCTGCTGATGATGACGACGGGGAGCTTGTTAATGATGATGGCGATGCTGATAATGCTGCTGATGACGATGATGATGCTGCTGATGATGATGATGCTGATGCTGCTGATGCTGATGCTGATGCTGATGATGCAGTTGATGTTGATGATGCTGATGATGAGGACGATGCTGTTGATGATGATGGTGATGCTGCTGCTGATGATGATGACGCCGATGCTGATGCTGATGCTGATGCGGATGCGGATGCGGATGCTGATGCTGCAGATGCTGCTGATGATGCTGATTGTGGTGATGCTGATGATGATGCTGCTGATGATGATGTTGATGCTGATGCTGAGGCTGATGCTGCTGCTGCTGATGACGATGATGCTGATGCTGCTGCTGATGATCATGATGATGACGATGCTGCCGATGATGATGCTGATGATGCTGACGACGATGATGATGATTCTGATGCTGATGATGGTGATGATGATGAGGAGGAGGATGATGAGGAGGAGGAGGAGGATGAGGGGGAGGGGGACGATTAGGAGGACGATGGAGCAGAGTGCGCGGCTGCCCTGAGGGCATCAGCGGCATCGACCACGTCGCAAGGGTGACAGGAGGCCTGCTTTTCTGGGTTCGTATTGCCAGCGCCGCGAAAAGGAGACCGCTCTTCAAGCACGTGCCACCAACATATCCTTCGTCTGTTCGGTCCGGGTTTCCCTCACGAGATCTTCTTCCTCGCCTTCGTCCTCCTCTTGCTCCTTATCCCCCTCTCTCTCTGTCCTCCTCCCTCCTCTCTCACCCATCCTCCTTCCTCCTCTCTCTATTCGACCCCGACCTTTTCTCTTTGGTTTCTCTCCCCTCCTCTCTCCCCCTCCTCTCTCCCCATCCTCTTCCTCCTCCTCCTCCTCTTCCTCATTCTCCTTCCCCTCCTCCTCCTCCTCCTTCTTCCCTCCCCCTCCTCCTCCTCCTCCTCCTACTCCTCCTCCTCCTCTTCACCTCCCGTTTCCCCTCTTTCCCATCTGCTTCCTCCTCCCGATGGGCGATCACATGACGACCCCAGGGTACCTCGTGACGGCTGCGTAAGCCCACCCTTCTTCCTCGAGCGGCTTCTAGTCCATAGAGGAGGGAGGAGGGACGATGGAGATGAGCAGGGGGAGGAGAAGGATGAGGAGGTGGTGTAGGCGGAGGGGGAGGAGGAGGAGGAGGGACGACGCGCATGGAGGAGGCGGAGGAGGGACGACGCGGAGAAGAAGAGGAGGAGGAGGAGGAGCAGGTGGATGAGGAGGAGGAGAAGGAGGAGAAGAAGAAAGGAGGAGGAGGTGGAGGAGGAAAAGGTGGAGGAGGAGGGTGAGAAGGCGGAGGAGGATGAGGAGGCGGAGGAGGAGGAAGAAGATGAGGGGGATGATGATGATGATGACGATGATGATGCTGATGATGCTGATGCTGATGATGCTGATGATGATGATGATGCTGATGCTGATGCTGATAATGGTGATGCTGATGCTGATGATGAGGAGGAGGATGAGGAGGATCATGATGATGAGGAGGAGGAGGAAGAGGATGAGGAGGAGGAGGAGGACGAGGAGGCGCAGGAGGCGGAGGCGGCGGAGGCGGCGGAGGCGGAGGAGGAGGATGAGGAGGCGTACGTAGGACGAGGGAAGACGAGGAGGAGGAGGATGAGGAGGAAGAGAGGGAGCATGATGATGAGGAGGGGGATGAGGAGGGGGGGGGGAAGAGGAGGAGGAGGAGGAGGAGGAGGAGGAGGAGGAGGAGGAGGAGGAGGAGATGGAGGGTGAGGAGGAGGAGGTGGAGCAAGAGGAGGAGGATGAGGAGGAGGAGGCGGAGGATTAGGAGGAGAAGCAGGAGGAGGAGGATGAGGTGGAGGCGGAGGAGGAGGACGATGAGGAGGAAGAGCAGGAGGAGGAGGAAGATGACGATGCTGCTGCTGATGATGATGATGCTGATGATGCTGATGCTGATGATGCTGATGCTGATGATGCTGCTGATGAGGATACTGATGATGTTGCAGATGATGCTGACGATGGTGACGATGCTGATGACCATGATGCCAATGCTGATGCTGATGATGATGCTGATGATGCTCATGCTGATGATGCTGATGCTGCTGATGATGGTGCTTCTGATGATGCTGATGATGATGGTGATGTTGATGCTGACGATGACTGTGCTGCTGATGATGGTGATGTTGAGGACGAGGATGAGGAAGAGGAGGATACTGATGATGATGATGATGATGCTGATGCTGATGATGATGTTGAATACAAGGGCTGATGCTGATGCTGCTGATGCTGATACCGACTATGCTTATGATGATGCTCATGATGGTGATGCTGCTGATGCTGATACGGATGATAATGGTGATGCTGATGATGATGGTGACGATGATGAGGATGATGATGATGTTGATGATGCTGCTGATGCTGATGATGCTGATGATGATGCTGCCGATGTTGCTGATGATGCTGATGCTGCTCATAATGATGTTCATGATCATGATGAAGATGAGGATGATGCTCGTGATGATGATGATGATGATGATGATGATGAAGCTGATTATGCTGATGATGCTGATGCTGATGATGATTCTGATGATGCTGATGATGATGTTGATGATGCTGATGATGATGATGACGATGCTGATGATGATGAGGATGCTGATGATGACGATGACGATGATGACGATGATGTTGCTGATGCTGATGATGATGTTGCTGCTGATGCCGATGATGGTGATTGGGGTGATGACGATGATGATGACGATGATGATGATGGTGATGATGATGATGATGATGATGTTGTTGATGATGATGATGATGATGGTGATGATAATGATGATGATGATGATATTGATGATGATGGTGGTGGTGGTGATGATGATGCTGATGATTATGATGATGATGATGATGATGATGATGCTGATGACGATGATGATGATGAGATGATGATGATGATGATGATGATGATGATGATGATGATGATGATGATGATGATGATGATGATGATGCTGATGATGATGATGATGATGATGATGATGATGAGGATGATGATGATGATGATGATGATGACGATGATGATGATGATGATGATGATTGATGATGATGATGATGATGATGATGATGATGATGATGATGATGATGAGGAGGAGGAGGAGGAGGAGGAGGAGGAGGAGGAGGAGGAGGAGGAGGAGGAGGAGGCGGATGCGAGGAGGAGGAGAAGGAGGAGGAGGAGGAGGAGGAGGCGGAAGCGGAAAGGAGGAGCATGAGCATGCTGAGGAGGAGGAGGGGAGGAGGAGCAGGCGTAGGAGGAGGAGAAGGAGGAGGAGAGGAGGAGGAGGAGGAGGAGGAGGAGGAGGAGGAGGAGGAGGAGGGGGGGGAGGGGGGTGGGGAGGAGAAGGAGAAGAGGAGGTGGAGGAGGAGGAGAGGAGGAGGCGGAGGAGGAGGAGGAGGAGGAGAGGGTCTGGGCCCAGGACCCCCTGGAGAGCACTCCAGCGCGTGCGGTGAATACTGTACCTTGTGTGCCGGCCCCATGCGTGCACTGATTATATTCCATTTTTCCCAACACTGTACATTCTCAGTGCCTTGCTGGACATTTTGTCTTGCAGTGTTTGCTTGTTGATTCTCCAGTCACAGTGACATCACGGCTTAAGTCAGAGCCGACCTGGCATCGTCGAGAGCGTGCCGAGAGGTCCAACGCCAGACTACTACTTCGCGCCCTTCAGTCCAAGCAGCTATTACGACAGCATCATAGCAGCACTATGGCAGGCATGTGCCGCAATCAGCAGTATCAGTACCAACATCCTCGTCGCAACATAGGGGGCCCATGTATCCAGTAGAGTTGTCAGCAGTGCAACCGAGAGGTCAAGGCGCATCATTGTAGGTGTTTATGTGTATTGACCTATGTATGGTATTTCTGAGCCCATGAGACCGCAGCAAGGTGCCCATTTCAGAATGAATCCCTCAGGACAAGTTGTTCCCAGGCGTGCACTGAGTTCCAGCACATATCGGCAGAAATATATGGAGAGCAGAGCCATACGGTCTTACATTGCAGAAGTTGCTCCACCCCCGCGTTCTGAGGCCCCCTCGTCAACACTGGGTGCGTCCGTATACATAGATCTGCCGCAGGACGTTCAGGAGTTCAAACGGTACAAAACAATCAACAAAGCAATCTTACTCAAGCTCGCCAAGTTGGGGCGAGCAACCGACGATGCGGGACACATGATTCTGCTCCCATCAAGTTCGAGATATGTGCGATCAAGATCATGCAGTCAACCACCCAGACGTTGACCAACCATTTGCACAGCCTCGGAACAGTTAGGGACAAATCTCAGGACACATTACGAAACATCACGGAGAAGGTGCGCAGTCAGGTAGAGGAAGAGAGAGCGACTGAAACAGAAATCGACCGACTTCGTACCTGCATAGCTGACATCGAGGAGCTAGAGGACGCTCAAGGTGACCTAGACATTGACGAAGTCATGGGCTACGAACGCGATGTCACAGAGCATGCGGTCTATACACCCAAAGACAGATTTTCCCAGCGGGGGCGCCCCCCCCCCCCCCCCCCAGGCAACGCTGCCGCCCCATCGACATCAGCTACGGCAGGTGCTCTCACCCATGCCCCACAGGGGCGTGCCAGCGTCCACCGCCCGATCCCTGGCCCTCCGCCAGCACCGCCGCCTGTTGCACCAACAGCACCGACAGCAGCAGCAGCGACAGAACCAATGCCGACGCCACCATCGTACTTTGACTTGTGCAATGCAATGAATCAGGTGATGCAAGTCCAGCTCAACCAGGACAAGGTGCTGAATGACATTACTGCGGCTATCAGGGACACCGCGGTGGGGCTTTACTCAGGGGCTTCAGGCGGGGCCCCGACAACAGCTACACCGCCTGTGGTCACGGCCGCGCTTGCGCCGACCAGCCCCGCAGAGGCAACGGCAGTTCCAGTTCCGAAGACGCCAGAAGCTGCGAGAAAGCGTGCTCCGACAAGCCCGTATCCGCCAGCGCAGCCAGACCCGCCTACGTCAGATCTCCCTACACCAGTGGTATTCGGGCCTTCGCAGCAGAGCGAGCTCAACGAGGTGCCAGAGAGGATGGCGGATCCGAGGGAGGGTATCCCTGGCCCCGTCGACTTGACAGTGCTCACCCAGACCCAGGCTATCCCTACCCAGGAGGACCCGTTGCTCGCGGGACCGAAAAGTGTGGCCCCACAAGTGAGCCAGGCCAAACCAGAGGGCGAGGCGCGCAGTCCGCCGCGCAACGAGCAGAGGCTGGCCTCGGTATCTTTACGAGTGGCCAAAAACGTGTGAGCTGGGGCACGCGCGAGATTCGTTTCTCTGAGGCCTCGGGCTTGCCCAGGATCGACCATCCCTCGTTGGAGCAAGCCCCCTCGAGGCCCATCCTTGTTCGTTCCTCCCTTTGCGTCGCCCCATGGGCAAGCGCCGAGGCATCCAGTATGCCTGGCTTTCAGCCTCAGCTCCGCGCCTCGGGGTCGAGAAGGTGGGAGTGCCGATGCTATTGCCGTCGCGCGCGCTGCAAGTTTGCTCGCTTCCCTTTGGGCTTGCTTAGGGATTCGTGTCGACTGCCGCGCAGCGCGTCGCGGCGTCAGTCCGGGGACGGGCGCGCCGAGCATCGAACTTTCACGCCGATCCACAACTGGAGGCCGCTCTTAGTTTCGAATGCATTAGGTATCCAGCGGGGAAGCGGGGGCAATGGCCCATCCCATCAGCGTGGAATTGCAATGTCATGCAGCCCATGGCATTTTGCCACGCATGGCCATCAATACATGAGGATGAGGAGAGGGGGGGGTGGTGGGGGGCGCGAGGAGTTTTTAGTCGCGGACCCTGGCCTAGATCTTCAGTCCTAGTCGCAGTGCGAGCGAGCCCGGCAGTATCAAGTGGGTGGCCGCGCTGCCCCAGCCGCTCTAACGCACGCTTCGGGCCGTGAGAGAGGGGCGAGGATCAGAGGTAGGAGTTTTTTTGAGATCTAGCGAGTGCGCTCTTGATGCGATTGGCCGCGCTTGCCTCGTGCCTCGCCTCGCCTCGCAACCTTCTCTTTCCCCATCATGATGTCCCACCTCTCTCGTCCTTTCCGACCGTTGTCGCCGGGGTATGCGCCTGCGTTGCAGCGAGCGAAGAGCTGGGGCGTGCGGCGCGGCATCTCAGAATTTGCGCATCCAGTTTTTGTGCTTGCTGCTTGGCGACGGTGCCAGCATGTCATTTCAGCGTGTTCATCGAGCTGCAAGCTGAGTCAGACCTAGCTATGCCAACGCAGCAACGAGATCTGCGCCGCGATCGTGGCCAGAACACGGAGGGACTCGCCGCTGCAGCAGCCGAGCGCAGGCCTCATGCCCTCGCAGAGTGCCCTGTCCCCCCGCGCACCAATAATGCAGACGTGGGGGTTGGCAGCCCCTCCCTCCCCTCTCGCGACCACCCCGCCCCAGTCGCCGGAGGGGGTGCCGATCCCGACTCCTGCCGCCCCCCCAAGGACGGAGTCCCGATAACGCTATTCTTAGATCAGATATTTTATCCCTATCGCTTCCCTGCATGGATTGCCGATCTACCCGCGAATGAGCTGCCGGATGAGGCGCTGCGGGCCCTCGAACTATGCCCTAGAAGAGCGGGGCTCTGGGGAAAAATCCTCTGCTTCGCAGATGGCTCTCTTCATCCGACCGACCCCAGCACGGCGTCCTGGTCCGTGGTCTTTGTTATGCAGGACAGGGGCGACTTTTCCTTGGCGGGCTACTGGCGCGGTCGAGCGCGACGCGCCGTTAGGGCGCCCAATTCCCACGACGGCGAGGAGGCGACGCGCGCAGACACAGGGCTAGTTGCCATCGTATGGGCATTACTCTACATGATGCAGGACGGGTCTTGCATCCCAGCCACCATCCAGGGTGACTCGCTCAACTCCTGTCGGCATGCTTAACTGCGGCAGGGCGGTTCCCCATGGGGATCTCCTGGCCCATCGCGCCAGGGACTTCATCGACCTAGTTCGGCAACGTCGCTCTGCCCATCTAATTCGCACCAACGGCCATGATGGGCACCCCTGGAACACCCTTGCAGACTTCCTTGCCGAAGCAGCACTAACGGACATCATCCAAATGTCCAGTTTCCCCAACACTCTGTTGGCGGCCACAGAGTGATGTGACAACAGAAGTTGGGAATGTCTTCGGACGGCGTCCTAGGCTGAGCAAGAAGCTTACCCACCTTTCTACTCGGGGATCAAGGATATTACCCTCCCAGGGCCCTTTGCTTGCACGTCCCAGTCCAAAAAACACCAGAAGACAGTCGAGGTGCCTCTTCAGTTTGATCTTGCAGTTCGGCAGCTCAACATCAAAAGTCTTGCCAATAGCGTCCGTGCAAGCCTAGCTGGTAAGAAGCGCGCTACTCGCAACGTGCTCAACTTTGAACAGTTTGGCCAGGCCGCCCCCCTCTTCACTGGGTTACTGGAGACTCGCGACCCTGACGGCACCCGCATGACGGCTGGCTTCTTCGCCGCCTCGGCTGGACCCTGCTCTGGAAGCGGACGGCGCTCCTCGGGGGGCCTGGGCGTGGAGCTCTGGGTCAACGCGGCCGCCCCGTATGCGATCAAAAAAAGGTACCACCCTTTTCCTCGCGCCCAGGTCGGTTCGCGTGCTTCACGGAGATCCCAGGTTGCTGATCACTGCCATTCGCGCTCCAGGTCAGAGTATCAACGTTGCGATCTCACGCGCCCCGCGCATGGGCGACGGCAAGGAAGCAATGGGCCCCTATTGGGAGAAGGTGCTGACATTAGGAGAGAAGTGCGGCATGGATCTGCTCCTTTCGGACTCCAGCGCGGCGCTAGGCAGCATCGCATCTGAGCATGTTGGAGCCGAGGGCTATGCCCAAGTTCAGGAGTACCAAGGAGACTGCTTCTCACAAGCCGCCCATGCCCTGAATCTCCTTTTTCTCAAAACCCTGAGTCCCCAAGAAGATAATCAGTGGACGTGTCAGCAGACGAACGGATCCAAGCATGGGAATGACTGCGTCCGTTCCGCCGAGTGCTTTAAGGCCCTGCGCTATCTCTACCACCGCCTTACCTGATTTCGGTTCTGGCCTAACCAAGCCTGGCCATATTCCCTTGCAGGTTTATTTCCAGTGGCAGGCCACAAGGGACATTGCCAAGGCCAAAAGGTCCCAAGTGGGACAAGCGAAAGCTCCAGGATCCCTCCCGCCAAGATGTTTGTCGATCTCAGCTTGCTTCATTGCAACCCCTACCCTGACCACTGAGATCAACCAGCTTCTCCAGGAGGCTACCAAGACCATGCTCCTGGCAGATCAAAAAAAGCCCCCCCCCCTCGAAAAACGGCGGCCCCGTTCCGAACTTATATGGATGCGCCAATGCTTCATTTGATTTTGCTCAGAAGAGGGGCCATCAGAACTTTGAGGCGCTGGCAGGGTAGATCCTCGGCCGAAGCTGAGCGCACCCCATCGGCACTCGCGAGCAGAGTCATCAAGGGAGACTTGCGGGACTACGCCACACAACGCCAGCTCCAACCGTGGTCAGTACATGCCGACGCCCTACGACAAGCATCCTACGAACGACTGCAGGCTACATGCAGCCAGTCAATCTTTGTCGGGCATCTCATAGTTTTTCTCAACACGACGGAGCCCATTCTGTATGGCCGCCTGGAACAGAAACGCACGCGAAGTCTGGATCAGTTTGCGGACTCCATCAATGTTTCGGTGGAGGCCAATGTTTCTCGTCAAGAACGGGCTGCCGTTGAACAGCTTCTTGTCAGAATTGGCCGCAAGTCTGCCAATAATCCCAAGGGGCTCACGGTAGTTCGGGACCTCCAGGGCAAGTGTGTCGTGTCTTTCGAGCAGGCCACCGAAACCATCCAGGGGCATTTCTGCCGGGTAGAGTGCGGAGTTCGATTAACGGCTGACGAGCTAGTAGACCTATACAATGACCCCCCCCCACGCTTGACCTTGGCACCCCAGGGGAGATACGCGCTATCCCCTCAATACATATCGGACTGAGCGGTCATACTGCAAGGCTCCTGGGGGCCGGGCTGCGGGACCAGATGGAGTCACTGGCGACTTGCTTCGACTGGCGCCTCTGGGGGCAGCCCGTCTCCTCAAACCCATTTACTGCCAAATCGCTTTAGGAGGTAAGGAGCCTATTGCTTTCAAGGCTGGTCTGTAGCCTACTTCTGGAAGGGCTCGGGCGACCCTGGGGCCAACGCTGCGCAGCGCAACGTTCTTCTTGCCAGCGCTACTGGCGCATGTTATTGGAAGATGGTTCGCGACCTGGCCTGGGACGCCATGTTTGCTTCCTTTCTCAACGCGCAGATGGGGGGCTGCCCAGGAGAGGATGCGACTTTGCGATTCACGCTGTGCTCGCTTTCTTTGAACTGACGAGGTTCCGAAAGGTATCGGCATGCGCCGTTTGCCGTGGTGTTCCCAATTCCTTCCTTCTACAGTGCGATCAAAGACTTTGCATTGAAGCTTCTGACGAACCCCCTAGACCTCGAGTAGGTCTTCGAAATCGAGGCGCTCCCTCCCGTGCTCCTCAGGGCCGCCCAGGAACAGCTCAGTGCAGGACCCATTCTTAAGGGGCGCGTTACGTCTGAATAGATCCTTGGACCTACTCTTCGGGAATCGCAGGTCGGAGCATTCTGGAATGCGCCAGGAGCTGCCCGCCAGGTACTCCCGAGGACTGGCACCAGACCAGGCACTACCGTGGCCACTGACGTCTTCAACCTAGTTATCGCATGAGTTCTCCAGAAACTACAGGAGACACTCAGTCAGAGTGTCAAACTTTTACCCCGAGGATGGCAGGGCGATTCTCAACCCGTCGGCTCTACTCATCAGGAAGCCGAGGAGATCCGACATGACGTCTGCTTTGTGGACGACTTCACCCTTCTTGCCTCTCTTCAAGATCCTAGGGGCCTCTTAGACGACGCTGTCAAGGTGTGCGAGACTATGTGCGAGACAGCCTGCGCATTTGGATTCGCCCCCCAACGCAAAGAAAACAAAGGCTCTTCTTTCACTCCGAGGCAAACGGTCCAAGGTTTATTGCGGGGCCTTCCAGGGGGGCGATTGCATCGATTCGCTCACCCAAGTGGCCTTTTGCCTTTGGTGTCGTGAGACACCAACAAATACTTTGATCCCAAGTCTCTGACTCAGGCTCTCTTGCACACGAGGTAGTTGCTCGTGCTGCTGCCGCGCGCAATGCCCTGGGCCCAGTTAGGCGCACAGTGGCATCGCGCCGACAGATTTCGCTACCGAAGAAGATGTGGTACGGTGAAGTCTTGGCTGCTTCTGTGCTGTTTTTCTCCATGGGTACCTGGGGGCCTCTCACTAAAATCCTAGGGGGCAAAATGCATCGAGCACGCGCAGCCATTTATCGCACTGCGCTTCAGCTCGCTACCTCCAACGCTGAAGCTGTCCATGTATCTTACCGCGAAGTTCTGGACATAACCGGAAGGATCCAGTTTGAGTTGGTACGGCGTACCTCGTGCCTCAAGTACTTCCCCCGTCGTCTCCAGTCCGCACCTCCATTATGGTGCAGAACTCGTGGCTTGATCCTAGGTGCAGAGGGAGCATGGCCAGACATGCGGGGACGTGATTTTATATGGCTCCAAGGATTTGTTGAACCGGGGGCCCTACCTGCTGATATAGAAGAAGCTCAGTGGATACAACTCGCCAAGCGCAGCGCTAAGCGCTATCTCAATTATGTTCGCCAGGCAGTTCGCAACGTGTTCTTGCCGGCTCGGTTCATTTAGCGCTATGGAAGGAGTACCTGGCCGTTGCATTACAGGACGCACCCACCCCGCATGTGGAGGCATCCACCACTCTATTTCAGTGCCCTCATTGCAGTAAGAATTTCAAGACCCGAAGGGCCCTCAAATCCCATTGCGGAAAATATCACCCTTCCGAGAACACTCCTGGGCTGCTCGCGACAGGAACTCTTTGTCAGGTTTGCCTCGCAGAGTTTTGGGGCCCAGACTCATCGAGCGCCTCGACAGAGCCCCTAGATGCAACGTCGCTCTTGTGGTGCCCCCCTTCGACCCCCTCCAGAAGAGATCCAAGCCAACCGCGATGCTATGCTCGCTCTTCCTTCCGCCAATCGAGGAAAGGGTCTCTAGGACTACTTTGCGCATCGGCCTGCCGTTCGAGTGCCTGGGCCGCCCATGGTGCTTCGCCGTCCGCCGCCTCCTAAAGGTGCACTGTTGCCTCCCGAGATCCCTGTTGGGCCCCCGCCTGCCCCTGGCTTGTCACCGCGATCTGGCCCCAGTAGGAACGCAATGTGCGCCCTCAACCTTTGCTCTGGACAGAGAAGACTAAACGATTTTCAACGTCAGTTCGAGCAGGGTCCCCTTGAGCACGGCACCCGCGCCCATGTCCTAAGCATTAGCGTCGTCAATGATCCCGAGTTGGGTGACAACGCGCCGTGGTTCACCCGGTCACTGGGTAGCCTTTATTAGATCAGGGCGGGTTGCAGGAGTCATTTCGAGCCCACCTAGTGAGACATGGGATGCTGCCAGGTTCCGACCCCCGCCCCAAGGTGCAGGCACGTCGCGTCGACGCTACCGCGCCGCCCGACCTCGCAGGAGCCATCGGCGCCCCTGGGGCCCCCCTCATCCTTCCACTCGCGAGTTGCTCCAGGTCGCCTTGGGCAACGGGATCTACGGGGCCTGCCTGCGGTGTCTCTACGAGGCCTGGGCTGAGGGGGTGCCTGCTCTCCTTGACCGTCCCTTTCTGCTCGTCCACATACCTGAGGCTCCCGCCAGTTGGGCCCTTCCCGAGGCCCAGCGGTTTCAAGGACTCCCTGGAGTGGCGACTGTGGACGTCCACCAGTGCATGTTCGGAGCTGGTGCCAGGAAGCCAACTACCTTTCTCACCGCTCACTTGCCTACCTTTACGGGGGCGGTGCTAGCCAGTGTCTATGTATTCATCGTGTGGGGCAGGTTTCCTCGGAGGGGGTATATGATGAAGGACCCGAGGGGGGGGGGGGGGGGGGGCGAGTGGCGAGGCGTGCCCGCGTGAA
>CAUYUJ010019329.1:0-2500 GCA_963575745.1 Prorocentrum cordatum | reverse complement strand
TGCCAAGCGCACTTCTAGTACTGATGGTATCTGATGGATCAGTTGCCCCTCCTGCCGTACCTCAGGACTTTGCCATCCTCGGCGCTCCCCGCCGCTACGACGAATTTTGCCCTGGGGGAATGGGGAAGTGGAGGGGGAGAAACTTGGGGTGGGGGGGGGGGACACCGGAGGATGATGACGACGAGGGGAAGAGGTCCGAAGCGAGGAGTGGGGGAGCTGCTCTCATCCCGTCGCGGTTTCCCACCATTCATCGTGCTGTGTGTCCTCTTCTGGCTCTAGCGGTGCCTCCAGGCGCTCCCGTCAGGATTCGGTGCAGCAGCAGAGATGCTGCGCGCAACAGAGTTGGCGAGTGAGTGTAATGCATGCATGATGCATGATGATGAGCAGGAGGACGAGGAGGAGGAGGAGGAGGAGGAGGAGGATGAGAGGAAGGTGAAGAGGATGAAGAGGATGACGAGGATGAGGAGGGGGAGGAGCAGGAGGAGGAGGAGGAGGAGGAGGAGGAGGAGGAGGAGGAGGAGGAGGAGGAGGAGGAGGAAGGGGGGATGCAACGGAGGACGAGAGGGAGGAGGTGCGGATGATGAGGGGGGATGGCTGGGACCCGCAGAAGGAATTGTTAGGAGGGCGAGGGGGGGACGGCGGGAGGGAGCATGAGGGAGGACAGGCATCAGGAGCAGAAGAAGGGGTAATACGATGATGGCGACGACGACGATGACGATGCTGCTGCTGCTGATGACGATGCTTATCATGAGGATGATGTTGCTGTTGCTGTTGTTGCTGCTGTTGTTGTTGCCGTCGATGATGATGAGGATGCTGATGCTGATGCTGCTGCTGATGATGCTGCTGCTGCTGATGATGATGATGATGATGATGATGGGGACGACGATGATGATTATGATTCTGCTGCCGATGATGCTGCTGCTGTTGCTGATGATGACGATGATGATGATGATGATGGTGGTGATGATGATGATGCTGATGATGATGATGATGATGATGATGATGATGATGACGAGAGGGATGATGAGGAGAGAGATGAGAAGGAGGATAATGATGAGGCGAAGGACAAGGAATATTACGGATAAGGATGAGGACGGCCAGAGTACACCCAAGAGGCATCAGCGACGCGGCAGCCTCATACGTCCTGACAACCTCTCTTTGTCACCAGAAGGCCTACCACGCGCCACTTCTTGCAAATGCCGCCACCCTATGGGCCGGCCATTTTGGCGAGGGCCCCAGCTTGAGTCAAAACTGCCTCGCACCCTTCCGGTGCGCAACCAGGAATGCAAAACCAATGACCAGACAAGGCAACCCCGTGTCCAGCGATGTTCCCTTGTTGAGAGAGGACCGTCCCATCGGCATACCTGCTGCACAGGCTTTCCCTCGCGGTCATGCGCTTCGAGGGCGTCTCGAGCAGACACTCGATGTCGAACAAGAGCCGTGCCCGATCCGTGCAGCACAGCACGTGCTGAAGTTCCGGGTCTTCAACTTAATTGGAGTAGCAAGCGATAACCCCAGTTTGAAGAAGAGCCATCCTCCGCCCATGTAGCTGTTGCGAGGAGGAGGAGGAGGAGGAGGAGGAGGAGGAGGAGGAGGAGGAGGAGGAGGAGGAGGGAAGAGGGAGGAGGAGGAGGAAGCAAGCAACACGTGGGGCGCCTAGGCGGGAGCCCCTTCTTGAAAATGACCTGTGCTCCATCCCTGAGGCTGTTGCAGATTTTTAGGGCGAATGCGCGCGCGGCGTTCAGGCGATACCCGCACTTCGAAAACTGCACGCCCTTCATCCGTGAGTCTGTTGCAAGCTCTTGGGGGCGAAGGGAGGAGGCGGAGGAGGAGGAGGAGAAGGAGGAGGAGGATGAGGAGGAAGATGAAGAGGAGGAGCAGGAGGAGGAGGAGGATGAGGAGGAGGAGGAGGAGGAGGACCAGTGTAAGCCCAACAGTCATCAACGATGTTGGAATGAACTCTCCCTCCAAGCTCCCTCTTCACAGACCCCTACAACGGTTCATTTCCACTGAGGGAACTGCCTCGTTGGAACACAACCGTTTGAATATCCTATCCTAAGGCATGTCAAAACATGGTTCTCGGGATTTCAATGCCACGGATCAACTGGACTGTTGCGTCTTGACGATCCTGAATCGTGTCAGAACGCCGTTCTTGGGACTTCATCACCGCGAACCAACGTAACTGTTGCACCCTCATGCTCCTGAATCTTTCCAGAACAACACTTCTGGCACGAGGAGTATGTGAATCCGTGACATTTTTGCAAGTCAAAACGAAAAGATTTTGCGCGGCGCTGGGGCGAGAACCACATTTTGAAAAAGAACCGCCCTCAATCCGTGAAGCTCCTGCGATTAAAAAAAGCGAGTGTACGCGGCGATAAGGCGAGAGCCACATTTGGAATCCAGCCCGACCTTAACTCGTGAAACGCTTGCACATGTTTAAAACGAATGTGCGCGGCGCTGAGGCGGAGGAGAAGGAGGAGGAGGAGGAGGAGGAGGAGGA
>CAUYUJ010019328.1:160000-182231 GCA_963575745.1 Prorocentrum cordatum | reverse complement strand
TCCGATTGCGCTGTTGCTTCTCTATCCGCCCGCGCGTGTCATAGCGGACCTGGAACTCCAAAAACGACCCCATCGCGTTATGCGCAGTCGGAGAAAATGAAGCTGGGTGGGAACATTGGGGGAAGAGTGTGCGTATGAGCAGGAGAATGAGGAGGAAAAGGAGGAGGACGAGGAAGGAGGATGACAACACCCAACAAAAAAAACAGGAGCTGGAGTGGAAGGAGCAGGAGGAAGAGGAGGACCAGGGGAAGGCGGATAATGGGAAATGAGTCATGAGGGGGGCGACAGCGAAGGAAAAACATGCATGTTCAAAAAAGCGGCCCGCACTGGGGCCACAGCGCCATACTGAACAACGGGAGCAAAGCGCCGATCCGAACATGAGGCCCGCACTGCAGCGATAGCACCATTCACCATTTCGAAAAACCGTAGACACTCAGTTTCTAAAGCCAAATAAGGGAAGCCAATGTTTAAAACCCCACGTTCAAGAAAAAAATGCGCGGAGAGGGCCGGATCTCTTCTGGACCTTGTTCATAGTGCGATAGAATGCAATTGTCAAGGCGAACCCCCCCCCGCGTCACGTTGCGTCGCGCCTTCTTCTCGCCGCGGTCGGCCAGCGCGACCGCGGGGCGGCTGCGTAGGCGGGGCGCGAGAGTGTCGGCGACCGTCTCACCTGGAAGGGCGCTGCTGAGCAGCCGGCCATCGGGCAAGACCGCGTCGACCCCGCCGGGAGTCCTGGGGCCCAGCCTGCCCGCCCGATGCTCCGCCGCCAGCTGGCCGTAGACGTCCGTCAGGAGAGCGACAAGCCCGACCCTGAGGCGCTCGGCCCCGCCAAGGGTCAGGAAGCGCATCGAGTCGCCGTCGGGCGATGCCTGCAGAAGCAGCGCTGGAAACAGGTGCGCCGCATAGGTCAGGCCCCCCACCAGCGCGGGGAGATCGCACTGCTGCTGATCACTCTGGCCGCAGGCCACGGCGCTGCCGTCGCTCCTGAGCAGGGCCGTGTGGCCGTCTCCAGCCGCAACTTGCGTGTAGGTCAGGCCCCCCGCCAACGCCGGGAGGTCGCACTGACCAGAAACATTCCAGCCGCAAGCCACGGCGCTGCCGTCACTCCTGAGCAAAGCCGTGTGGCCGTCTCCAGACGCGACTTGCGTGTAGGTCAGGCCCTCCACCAGCGCCGGGAGGTCGCACTGAGTATCGACGTGCAGGCCGCAGACCACGGCGTTGCCGTCGCTCCTGAGCAGGGCCGTGTGGGTGCCTCCAGCCGCAACTTGCGTGTAGGTCAGGCCTCCCACCAGCCTTGGGAGGTGGCACTGACCAAAAGCATTCCGGCCGCAGGCCACGGCGCTGCCGTCGCTCCTGAGCAGGGCCGTGTGACCGTATCCAGCCGCAACTTGCGTGTAGGTCAGGCCCCCCACCAACGCTGGGAGGTCGCACTGACCGAGAGAATTCCAGCCGCAAGCCACGGCGCTGCCATCGCTCCTCAGCAGCACCGTGTGGCTGCCTCCAGCCGCAACTTGCGTATAGGTCAGGCCCCGCACCAACGCCGGAAGTTCGCACTGACCGTGATCATTCCACCCGCAAGCCACGGCGCTGCCGTCGCTCCTGAGCAAGGCCGTGTGGCTGCCTCCAGCCGCGACTTGCGCGTAGGTCAGGTCCCCCGCCAGCGCCGGGATATCGCACTGACCGTGATCATTCTTGCCGCAGGCCACGGCGTTGCCGTCGCTCCTGAGCAGGGCCGTGTGGCTGCCTCCAGCGGCGAACATGGGGCGAGAGGCCGGGCTAGGGCAAGGGCGCGGCTCGAGCCGGGACTCGTCCGCGGCCGCGGCGAGGGCGGCGGGAAGTCCGGGCCTGCTCGCCCGCGGGTGCCCGGCCCGGTCCCCCGACGCTTCACCACACAAGGGGCGACCACCCGCTCTGGGCGATGGACGTTCCACCCAGCATGTACGACCGATGCTTCACTCAAGGGGGGACCGCCGTCTCTCTCAGCCTGAACGACCGATGTTTCACTCAGAGGGGCCCACGTTTCACTTTACCCGGGTGGCCGACGTTCGCAATCCCCTCCTCCTCCTTCACCGCCCCTCCTCCTCCTCCTCCTCCTCCTCCTCCTCCTCCTCCTCCTCCTCCTCCTCCTCCTCCTCCCCCTCCCCCTCTTCCTCCTGCCCCTTACTCCCTCACGCAACATACCCCCCTCCTCCCCCCCAGAATCGGCGACACGAGCCGGAGGCCACCGCAATAACCATGCCAGAGGAAAGAGGCAGGATAACATGAGCAAGAGGGATGGAGCAGGAAGAGGAAGAGAAGGGAACAAAAAGAGGACAGCGGCCAGGGGTTCTGCGCTGGATGGGCCTCGGCAAAATCAGTCAAGGTGGGAAATCCGATCAAAGTCGGTCCCCTGACCCCTCCCTGTTCGAACCTGACACGTTGTTTCGGCCGCGTCTGGCCGCGGCGACGAGGGGGGGCTTTTCTCACCCATTTCTGCGGACTGGAAGAAACGCTGGGCCACCTCAGCCCCCCAGCCAACTCCAAGGGAAGGGAGGAAGTTCGCGCTTCTCGCTGCGCGAAGCGCGATTATCTCCGCGCTCTACCCCACCCTCCTGAGGAAGAACAACTCTCCGGATCAGACCGCGATGGGCGAACAACAGATCTCTTCGACGCGCCGTGCTGGTGACCTACACTTATGGCGGGAGGAAGAAGCATGGAGGGCGGACTGCAACTGACGAGGGGGCAATACACGGGATGCGATCGAAGACTGCACTAAAACGGCCCTAAAAGGCCACCAATGGCCTGATGACGGCGCACTTACTTCCCCCAGGAGGCCGAGGGGAGGAAGAATGGACGGACGAAACGGAACCCCACGCCCGACAAACAGCCACGTCGAGCGAGATTGAAAAATCAGCCCCGGCCCGCAACATCCCTGGTCAAATGAGGAAACGGAAGGGGGGGGTCACATGGCCCCAGACACGGCGAGACATGTTTTTGTTGCCCGGTTCCGTTTTTATTTGTTTTCCGTTTCCGTCGCTGTGTGTTCCCTTTGTTCCATCGCCGTACTTGTCTCTCGTTCCAGTTCCGGTCCGGATCCCGATCCTGGCGCTATCTGTTTACGTTTGATGTTCCTTGCCACAAAACGTTTTGTTCACAAAACGCTTCGAACGATCCCCACCGTAACCGTCTGCAAAAACTGTGCGCGCGCGCTTACAAAAACGACGCGTGCAAACATGCGACAGAGGAAGCGGACATAGCAAGTGGTAGCGGAGAAAAGCGGTGGTCGTGCATTATGTTGTGTTATCTTTGCGCTGTTTATGCAGGCCGCAATGCCACGCCATCATAGCATGGTGGGATCCTTCGAGGCCATATGTTCCATCTTTGCGCAGAACGGCGGGGGGCAGCCTCGAGAGGGCACAACCAACAAGAAAAGCACGGACTCGGCAATGGTTAAAATTATTGTTCAAATTGGGCGGGGGGCCCAAGGGAGAATTTGAGCACAGGGACGCGGCCAGACATGCACCACAAATGCCGGCAAGTCGCGCCATGTGGGATCTCTCGAGCCATTTTTTCCATCTTTGTGCAGAACGGCGGAGGGCAGCCTCGAGAGTGCACAGCCAGCAAGAGAAACACAGACTTGGTGCCAGACGCTAGTCTCCACACATGGCTACAGCCGAATAACTTCATTGACCAAAAACCTTGTTATATCGGGCGGCACGGGACAGCTGCCGCGCGGCAGCAACTATCATGTCCGCGCCTGCGGTGGCCACTTCAAAAAGTAGAACGCGGGTCGAGGCTCGAGCAGCGGCGTCCAGCGCAGGACGGCCGAGGCCTCCTAAGCGACGGCGGCCAGCGCGATCACGCAGGCCTTGTTGGGGGCAGAGGCGACGACGCGAGAGGCAGTCGAGGTCCCGAACGCCCCAACCGACCAAGAACACTCTCTAACGCGGCCTGAAAACATGCAAGAGTCGAAAGGCAGGAGGAGGAGGAGGCAAGGAGAGGGGAAAAGATAGGGATGTCTCCAGATTAGGCTAGCTTCAGGGTGCACAAGTCACGGGGGCCCTGCGACACATGCATTGCGAAATCAACCTAAAGGTGGCGGCGGTGAGCGCATTGGCAACTCGGATGGCGCGTCTATCAGGCCCAGAGATTGTCGTTCCCTCCAGAGGGGCATTTAGTCGGCGCAAGCGGGCCGCTTCTGACCTCCAGGTCGCAGCCGGCGCGGAAGCCCATAGGCCGAGGATCGCCGACGAGCGCACCCATCCCAACAACACGTCCAGTAGCCGCGGGTCGCCAGCGCCCCCCCCCAGCGATGGAGAGCAAGGTTGATAGCAACAGTTCCAAGCCCACGATGTTCGCAAGCCCGACGAATACGATTCGGCGCGCAGATGCACAGAGTTACATGATCGAGCCCGCCGCCAGACCCTTTTCGAACGAAGCTCCACTGGTCGACCGGCGCGGGCGCCGACCTCACGGCTGGCGGCGCGGACGCAAGGAGAAGCGGCGGCAGCTGCAGCGAGAAGATTCCCGTCCGCGCCATCTCCTCCAGCTGCAAGAAGTTCGACTCGACCCTGTCTCCGAACTCCAGAGCTGGCGCGAGCTGCCCCAGGCGCTGCTGCATGCGAGCTCGCCTGGCGCATGGGTTCAACGACTGGTCCGTCCTCCAGCGGCCGCGGTCCGTGACCTCCTTGCGAGTCCGACGCCCC
The DNA here is from genome assembly GCA_963575745.1 of Prorocentrum cordatum. NCBI lineage: Eukaryota > Dinophyceae > Prorocentrales > Prorocentraceae > Prorocentrum > Prorocentrum cordatum. Next base: position 177,546 of record CAUYUJ010019328.1, on the reverse strand, counting down.
GACAGGAGGTCGTCTGACACTCCTCCGCGACGCAGGGGGCACAGCGACGTCTGCTCGCCGTCGAGCTGGAGAATCGCCAGGGCAGCCTTGACGGCCTGGCGGACCTGCTCGGGCGAGAAGCTCCACAGGCTCGCCTCGGGTCGTCGCCCCCGACGAAGGGGGTCGAGCAGCGGCCGTGACAACGGGTCGTCGACGATCGCGCTGTCGTCCGCGACCCCCGTCTTGCCAGGCCTCCCGCTCGCGGCGTCGTTCACCAGGATGGCCCAGCGCTGGCGGCCCCCCATCGGCCCGAGCCGCGGAGCGATCGGCGAGGCGGCGGCGAGGCGGTCGGCCTCGCTCGGGCGGAGGTACGCGTCGAACGCGAGCCTTACGAAGGTCGCCTCCGCGAGGCGGCCCCGGGCCAGGAGGGCGCCCGCCATCGCGAACATGGCCGCGCGCGGGAGCGGCAGGCGCATCTGAGGCGGGGCGAGCTTCGCCCACCCCTGAAGCGCCCGAAAGGCCCGCGGCAGCGGCCTGCCCCCGATCAGCGGGGCGGGGAGGTGGTGCTTCAGAGCGGCCAGCGCGGCGCGGCCCGTCGCGAGCTCGGCGCTGCTCTCGAAGCCCCTCGCGGTCCAAAAGCACCAGCTCAGGAACTTCTGGGAGCAGGCGCGGCAGTTCCTGCCCGTGGAGGCCGAGACCGCCGGCACCTCCAGCGCCGAGAGGCTCCCGCGCGAGAGGCTGGGGGGCCCCGGGTGGACCGCCCGAGCCCTCGCGGCCTTGACCGCCTCCCGCGGGTTGCCGCGGTCGCCGCGACACCTGCTCCGAGAGGTAGTCCTCGAAGCTCGGGCCGACGAAGCCTTCTCCCGACGGCTCGTCGGCGACATTCCGTTCAGAGGTCACCCGGCGCACCGGCGCGCGCATGCCACGCGCGAGAGCGATGCCAGAGAGGCGCCTCAGAGCGCGCACGAGGCGCGGGCTGCCCGAACGCCTCTTGCCGACGGAGAGGGCTAGAGCCAAGTTGTCGACGAGGCAAACGACGCGACGATGGTGGGCTCCTAGAGTCCTGGGGGCGCGGCGGACACTGAAGCCCAGGGCCTCGGCTCCATGCTGCAGGATGTCGCAACCTGAACGAGAGCGCCTGCTCGAATGGATGATCTTCCAGCCGTCGAGCCCGAAGACAGCCTCGGGAACCTCCAGAAAACTCTGACGGGCCTAGGCAGGGCGGCCGGGGTGGACTCGGCAATCACCAGCATGCTGACAACGATCGGCGACATCACGATGTGAGCCGACGGTCTCGAAGGCATGGGGCCTCGCGAGCACGCCGGAGCCCCGGCGGCGCCTCCACTTCTCGGCGGCGCGGCCGACCTCTGAGACCAAGTCAGGAGGGATGTCCTCGATGCACACCCCCTTCCCGCACGGCGACGCATCAGAAGCAAAGGTCCGTCAAGACCACCTAGATCTGGGAGAGGCACTCCAGGGCGGGATCAGGGCCACCGCGGCCCGCAGCTCCCTGACCACACATTCCCGAAGAGACGCCGGCTGAGCCCCGACCACGTTGATGAACCGATAGACCGAATTAAAGATGGCCAGGACGTCCCGTCTCAAGATCCCCCCCCAAGTACAGTGGCCTACCAGCACGCTGAGAGCCCCCCGCGGAGGCCCGCCCACGTCGCAAAAGACCCAGAACGGCTTGGCGAGTTCGGGCGAGAAGATCGGGACGAACACGGACGATGCCAGACAGCCCCGTCGATCTGCAGCCCCGTGAAGACCCCCTCGCTGACAGCCCCCGGGAACTAGAGGTCAGAAGGTCAGCAACGGCACGAGCCCGACAGGCGGCAATCTCTGGATTCTTTGAGGCGACGCAGAAATTGCCAACAGATCGGGCACATGTGGCATCATTGCGATCGACCAACGGACGCGGGCTGCCCCATCAACAATCATGTCTATGCCCTCTAAACCAACATCGGATAAAACTCTGACGAGGGCGCTCTGAAAGAAGTGCAACGCCCAACTCCAACCCATACGAGCGGGCGTGGCCAAAGTATGTACGAAACCATTGATACCGATGGGAACGTCGTTGGAATATTTGAAACCGAAGTGCCCATTGGAGATCGAAGGCAGCGAGCACAGACACTCCATCCCTGCAGGCGCGCGCAAGTGATAGCAGGCACACTGGGTGTCCCCCTGAGCAACACGAAACTGTCATCGCAGTCGACACTAGCCCACGCGCTGGGCGCGGGGAGCTTGGCGGCTGGGGGCGCCGCGAAACTGCAGTTGGCCAGCCGAGCGTCGAGCCTGAGCATGCGATTGGATTTCTGCAAAGAGAAAAAAAAACGATTGAGTAAGAAGACCGAGGGCTGGCGGTCCGCCGCGCGATCATGTCGCGGGCCTCCAGCTGTTTCAAAAACAGAGCGTAGGATTTCGGCTGGAAGCGCAGCTCGGGGCCCACGCACGGGCGGTCGATGCCCGGAGCGCCCCGCAGCTCCGCTGCAACCGACTCGAGACTCAGCATGCTTTGCCTCCAACCCTGACGCGCGATGGAATCGGCCTCCGAGACGACGTCGCAGGTGGAGACGGCTTTAGTCGACTGGGGACAGGCCGCGAGCTGCCGGCTGCATGACCGCGCCCGACCGCCGCCACCAGCGTAGCCAGGTGCCTCAGCGAGCATCTTTACCAAGGATGCTTCGCAGGCGCTGCTCGTCTCCGAGTAGGCGGCAGGCAACTCGAACTCGCGGTAGAGGCCCGCAAGGTGCTCCACCGAGGCCGCCTGCGCAGCGGGCGCTGCAACACCGCCCTGGGTCGCGCAGTGCTCGCCCTTGCCGCAATGGGGCCAGTTGAGAGCGGACGCCCCGTCGTTGCACCGCTCTCGCCAGCCCGCGCCTTTGGCGGCTCGAAGACGCGCCGCGCGACCAAGGGGCAGATGGCGGCGCCCACCCACAGGGGGAAGAGGCATAAGAAAAACGTCGCGCCGGCGATGGGCACCGCATCTGGGCGCCTCGAGGCCAGGCGGGGGCGCGAGCGCCTCTGGGCCAAGCTGACCATCCTGGCCAGCGTCCTGAGGGAGCGACATGGCGCCCGCAAGGCTCGTTCCTCACGAGCCTTGCGTCGTTCTTTCGCCACCGCGGCTTCCATTTCCATCTGATAAGCGATCCAACCCATCACCGCGGGGCTGATGCACAGGTCCCCCTTCGTCTCGCCTGCGCCGAGGAAGCGGCCCACCCCGGACGCGATGTCGGCTGGGGAGGCCTCCTTCGCCTGGGCCTTCGCCTTGGCCGCAGACTGCGACCTCCTCGACCGCCCCTCGAACGCGCGCTCCTCCGCGAGTTGGAGCTGGCGGGCGAGGTACTCGTCCGAAGCGAGCCCGCAGGTCGCCAGCTGGTCGCGGCAGAGGGCGGTCTCTATCGCGGCAGAGCGCCTCGTGCAACTTCGCGCTCTCGCCGTGCTCGCTGAGCTGCATCATCGCTGGCCAGCGGTTGCGCCAGGCCACGGCACCGCCTGCCACGCGCTGCATGAAGCCGAGGACCCAGAGCAACGTCCTCTGGCCCTTCACGGGCCAGTCAGCGCGCACCGTCTCCGTCTGGAGCTTCACCGCGGCCGTCGAGGACGAGGGCCATCGCGCCGGGATCGCCACCAGCTGCCGCCGCCACAAGAGGGGCGGCGCCGCCGCCAGCGCCAGGGGGGGCTGCGACAGCCGCCGCGGGCGCGGGCGCGCCGCCGCCAAGCGCCGCCGCCAGCGCGCCAAGGCCGCCACAGCCGACAGGACAGGTGTTCCTGCGGCAGGCGGCGCCGCCAGCGCAAACAGCGGTGCAGGGGCCGCAGCAGCCGGCAGGGCGCCCGCCGCAGGGGGCGCCGCGCCGCCGACTGGGGCAGGCAGAGCGGGGGCCGCGGGCCCAACAGCAGCGGCCGCCACGGGCGCGAGCGGGTCGGGCAGCGCGAGCGGCCCCGCAGCAAACCCCAGTACGTTCGTGCCGCTGAGGCCGATGCTGAACGGGGAAGCTGGCAGGAGTCCAAAACCTTGAGCTGAAGCGCGCCGCAGCGCTGACCACGCATCAGCTGTTCGAGGAAGCTGCCGAAACTGGTACAGGTGGTTGGCTGGAACTCCAGGCAAGCCCTCCCAGTGGCCACTTAGGATGTGCACGGATCGGATGTCCCGACTCGCAACGCTGCCCTCGGCGTAGTCGCCGTCGAACGTGAGGGTGTAGCCAGGCAGCAGCGTCAGCCGCTCGTGGTAGATGGCGGGACCGCCGATGCTGTACCGCACGAAGTGAAACTGATCTGAAACGGGCCCCGCCACACTGCCTAGCTACGGCGAAAGCTGCGAGTCTGAGCTGCGGCTGCCGGCGCCAGGTCGAGGACGGGCTCGGGTTCCTCGAGGGGCAGAAGGCCTGGCGGTCCGCCCAAGCACCGAGCGCCGCACCTTGGCTGCCACGAAGCCGCCGCCCAGCGCGTCGAGGCCTAGCGCGACGATCACCGCGCCCGTCACGAAGCCCGTCGACCAGTCAGCGGGCACGCTCGCCGCGAGCAGGCCCTCGCCGCTGGGGCAGAAGCACTCCAACGTAGGGCAGTGGAGCGCAGGAGAGCACACACAAACACAATCGGGGCACGGGACCGAACTCCCGCAGACGATGGTGGCAGTGGTAACGGCACTGGTGAGATCCTGCGAGGGGCGTTCGAACAGGGCCTGCATCCCCTCAAGAACTTGAGCACAAAGATACGGCCACACATGCACCACAAATGCCGGCACGTCGCGGTAGTTGCGGTATTATGCTGTATTGTAGTATGACCAAATATGGTATAGCATACTCTGTGATATCTTAGCGAAAGAATGAAATGGTGTAACAGGCGATGTGTTGCTGTATAATGACAGGCTCTAGCATGTTCCATGTATACTGTCGTATATTCTAAAACAGTGTGTCCATAGATGCGTTGTTAGGCGATACGATACAATGAGGTCCGCATGAGGCAGTACAAACCATATTACACCTGAGGAAACCCCGATCAGTGGATGATTTGGAAATTGATACTATGGGTCTGGAGATCGATTGTGAGATCGATAATGAGATCGATAGTGGAATCGATAGTGAGGGCGACTGTAAGGTCGATCGTGAGACCGAGTGTAATCGATTAAATGAGATCGATCGTGAGGTCGATCGCAAGATCGCTCATGCGATCTCTAGTGAGATCGCTTGTGAGATTGATAATGAGATCGATTGTGAGATCGATCAAAGAAGTCGGAAAATTGATGGATGGTGAGACCGATCGATAAGAAGATCGACCATGAACCCTGGAAGCCGGGAACCTCGCCGCCCTCCGAAATCGGCCCGGAACCCGGAACCAAGAACCCGGGAACCTGGAACCGGGAACCCCGGAACACGGGAACCCAGCGTGCGACCAAAATCGGCGAGGCACCTTCACCAAATCCTTCAACATCCGCGAGGACCCCTTCAGCGCAAGCACTGATTGGGGAAATGAACTCGACAGTGAGATCGGTAATGAGATCGATAATTAACCATCGGCCCCGAACCAATGATCAAGAACCCCCGAACCTGGAACCGGGAACCCGGGAATCAATGAAAGCCGTAATGAACTCGACAGTGAGATCGGTAATGAACCATCGGCCCGGAACCAATGACCAGAAACCCGGGAACCTGGAACCGGGAACCCGGGAACCCAGCGCGCCACCAAAATCGGCGAGGTACTCTCGCCAACTCTAGCAACATTCGCGAGGACCCCTTCAGTGCAAGCACTGATTGGGGAATGTTGGATGACCCACTCATGTGTATATAAGAGGCATGCTATAGTCCGCTATGTTTGAAATAATTACAGTGGTTCCTAGTCTGCCATGCTGTGCTCTGTGATATTACGAAACAGACAGTACGAACCAGTTTAAATACACCACGGTGATGTAAACGCTATGGTCTTACGCAATGCGATGTTGTAGTATGTGTCGTATGTCGTAGTGTGGGAACGTACGGTCCTACTCTCTGACAGCCTAACAGATAAGATATGTTCTGTTCAGTTAAACCAGCTTCCATGGAAATTGACCAGAATTCACTGCGAAACTTATGATCTTCCCTGCTCTGCTACAGTATCTGATCTTCAGTGGTATGATATTATAATATGCGGGCTGTTTCTGCTATGTTCTGTCATAACGCATTCATCGGCAGCGCTATGCAATCGCAATGTCATGTTATTGCAGCTCCAATGTTATATTCATTTGCTCCACCAAAGTATGTATTGTTGCATTATACAGTGGTGCTCTTGCTTGGTACTAAGAGATACGGCGTGACGTCGTGCCGCCTGGACGGCGTGACGCCGTGCATGTCGTCAAAGACTCGAACCGGGCCACTCAGGGACCACTGGCGGTCCTTGAAAAGGGCAGCAACGGCATGCAGGTTTGAGTTTGAGTCAAGCGGGTCGGGATCACTGTTCCTAAACCAAGCAGTCGATCACTGCTGCTTTCCTATATGTAATGGGGTGTTTTTGCTTCGACGCTGCGACCTTAGATCACGGTCCATGGGTGCGTGATGAATACAGAATTCGTGGTACAAGTTCTGCTTTTTGCTTTTGAGCTCTCATTTCTCAAGAGCAAGGTTTGCTGATCCCCCCACACCCGTGCATACTGTTTTGTGTCAATCAAAATGAACCCTTCGACGCTCGCACCCTTTTTTTTGACATGGAATGTCTTGATGCTCAAACTGCACCCTTGGCCCCCGGGTTACAACAACAACGGCTCCCGCCTGAGACTTCCTCACAAATTAGCCAAGAGCCCCGCTCCCGTCCGAGACTTCCTCGCATTTTATTCCGGAACCGCGCTCTCGCTTGGGACTTCTTACAGTTCATTGAGGGATCGCTCTCCCAGCGCTCTGGTGTCGCGCTCTCGCTGGGGACTTGCTTGCAATTAACTGACGAATAGCGCCCTTGCGTTGGAATTTCGTGCAAGTTGCTCAAGCGCCGCGCTCCCGACACCCAGGCACCCAGGAGTCGCGCTCACGCTAAAGCTTAGGACACCCTCACAGATTACCTAGGATTCGTGATATCGCTGCCCTTCGTGGCCCCGTTGTAATCCTGCGTGGCCCCTTCGCTTTGTTTCGTGGCCCCGTTGCAGCCCTTCGTGACCCCCTCGCTCCCCTTCGTGGCCCCGTTGCAGCCCCTCGTGGCCTCCTCGCTGCCCTTCGTGGCCCCGTTGCAGCCCTTCGTGGCCCCCATCGCTTTGTTTCGTTGCCCCGTTGCACCCCTTGGTGGCCCCCTCGCTGCCATTCGTGGCCCCGTTGCAGCCCTTCGTGGCCCCCTCGCTCCCCTTCGCGGCCCCGTTGCAGCCCCTCGTGGCCCCCTCGCTGCCCTTCGTGGCCCCATATATGCATGCCTTTCGTGGCCCCCGCTCGCTCGCGCCCGCAGCGGCCACATATGCATGCCTTTCGTGGCCCCGCCGTCGCCCTTCGTGGCCCCCTCGCTGCCCTTCGTGGCCCCGTTGCTGCCCTCATTGGTCCCGTCCTTGCCCTCCGCGGCCCCAAATACGCATGCCCTTCGTAACCCCCTCTCGTTCGCGCCCGCTGTGGCCCCATGTGCATGCCCTTCGTGGCCCCGATGTCGCCGCTTGTGGCCCCCTCACTGTCCTACGTGGCCCAGTTGCTACCCTCAGTGGCCCCGTCGTTGCCTTCTGTGGCCCCGCATGATTGCCTTTCGTGCCCCCCGCTCGTTCGCGTTCTTCGTGGCCCCATACGCATTCCCTTCGTGTCCTCGCTGTCGCCCTTCGTGGCCTACTTCGTATCCTTCATGGCCCTGCTGTCGTTCTCTCTCGCTCTCGCTTTCGCTCGCCGTCGTCGTCGTCGTCGTCGTCGCCGTCGCCGCCGCCGCCGCCGCCGCCGCCGCCGCCGCCGCCGCCGCCGCCGCCGCCGCCGCCGCCGCCGCCGTCGTCGTCGTCGTCGTCGTCGTCGTCGTCGTCGTCGTCGTCGTCGTCGTCGTCGTCGTCGTCGTCGTCGTCGTCGTCGTCGTCGTCGTCGTCGTCGTCGTCGTCGTCGTCGTCGTCGTCGTCGTCGTGGTCGGTCCCCTGTCCGTCCCTCTTGGGGTCGGGTCGACGGTCCGCGGCCGACCCGCCGATCAGCGCTGACGCTGGCCAGGCCGACGGTCCGCGGTCGCCCCGCCGCTTGCCGGGGCCCGGCCTGCAGGGAAGAAAGGTATACCCCCCAAAAGGGGTTCGATCGAAGACAAAGAGGGCGGGTATCGAGGGTTTGGGAAATACGCGGTATTGGACACTCGAGCAGATAAGGGCGAACAGTCTTAAAATGGTTGCTGTTGTTGTTGTTGTTATTGTTATTGTTGGTGTTGCTGGTGTTGTTGGTGTTGTTGTTGGTGTTGTTGTTGTTGTTGCTGCTGTTATTGTTGTTGCTGTTGTTATTGGTGTTGTTGGTGTTGTTGGTGTTTTTTGTTGATTGTGATCGTCGTCCCACCCGCGACTCACCCGCGACCCACCCCGCGACCCACCCTGCGACCCACCCCCGCGACCCACCCCGCGACCCACCCCGCGACCCACCCGCGACCCACCCGCGACCCACCCGCGACCCACCCCGCGACCCACCCGCGACCCACCATCGACCCACCTGCGACCCACCCCGCCCGCGACCCACCCGCGACCCACCCCGCGTCCCAGCCGCGACCCACCCGCGACCCACCCCGCGACCCCCCGCGACCCACCCCACAACCCACCCTCAAGGGAGGAAAAACCACCCAGACCCAACAATTGGCATTCACAAAACGGCCCTGGGCGCTGACTAAAAAGCCATGCCATGTTCGATTCATTCCTCGTGTGCGTTTGCTCAACGGCTTCGCTTGCCGGGGTGATTATTATGGGGTGGATTTTCTGCCCTCTACACCCGCGACCCACCCGCGACCCACCCACGACCGAACAGCGACCCACCCGCGACCCACCCGCGACCCATTTGCGACCCAGCCGCGACCTACCCACATTGGTTTGACGAAAAAATCGGCGCCTGCGGCGGGACCCCTCCGCCTGCGGCGGGCTTCTCCAGAGTCTCGCAAACTGCCGACGTCCCCACCGCCCCCTCACTCTCATCCGCATCTGCGGGGTGCTACGTATCATCTACGACTATGTCAGCATTTGCGATTCTCTGCGGCCACATTCTGTAACATGCTATGCTGCGCTGAGGTGTAATCCGCCACCGTGCCGCCCGCTGAGAACGGAGTGGGCGTGCCTTCATGTCCTGGGCCCAAGCCTCGAAGCCTCAGTCCTCACTCCTGGAGAGTACTTCAGAAACCCGACCCCAAATTCTCAAATCTCCCAGGGCTTGGCGCTGTTCCGCTGGGGCTACTCGCTGCCCGTCGCGGCTTGTCGCACGATTTGTTCGGGCCCGAAGAGGGCCCGAGCCCACAACCCAGCCACGGTGGCGAGAAGGGCTGGCATTCTGAACCTCACTTCTTTTCCACAAGAACTTTCCCCTGGGGCTTCGGCGCGTCCCGCCAGTCACCCGGAAGACCTCGCTGCAAACATCCTCCCAGTCCAGATGGCTTCAAGATGGCCCAAAATGGCTTCCAAAATTGCCAAGATGGCCTCCACGCTCGCTCAAAATGATCCAAGATGGCCTCCAAAACGGCCCAAGAGGGTCCGAGATGCCTCCAATGCAAGTCCGCCCAAGAAGCCACCTAGACGGCCCAAGATGGCTCTCAGATGGCCACGACGGCCCAAAAGGACCCCAAGAGGTCTCTAAGGCGGCCCTGGAAGCCTCCAAAAGGGCATCCAGGAAGGCCCCCCAAACGGCCCAAGAGGCCCCCAAGACGATCCCAAGAAGGCCCCAAGACGGCCCAAGAGGCCTCCAAAACGCCCAAGACGGCCTCCAAGACAACCCTGGAGCCCTCCAAGAGGGCCCCAAGACGGCCCAGAGAGGTCCCCAAGACGGCTTCCGACGCGGTCAGGCGGGCCAGGAACGCCCTAAGACGGTCGAAGAGGCCCCCGAGATGCCCCCAAAGACCCCCAAGAGGCCCAACGAGGCCGCCAAGATGCCCCCAAGAGGTTCACAGGAAGCTCCCAGGAGGCCCCAAGAGTGCCCCCAGAGGCTCCCAAGATGCCCCCTCCTCCTTCCTCCTCCTCCTCCTCCTCCTCCTCCTCCTCCTCCTTGAGATCCTCCTCCTCCTCCTAATCTTCGCCGCCATCCTCCCCCAAGTGTTCCCCATGGGCTTCCACAACGGTTGGGGAAACAAATGGTCCGATAGCTTGGCAGAGCCCTTGCCACAACGCGCGGCCACATGGGCGATTCCAAAAGGCAGGGGGCGGCGGTGATTCGCCGTAGGCGTCTTCGATATTCGATGCTCCCTCACATACATGTCTATAAGCATATATCGGGAGCGGCCAAGAGCGGGGTGTCCAAGGGGGGGGGGGGGGGGGGGCAAATCATGACAGGCGGCATGTGCGCGGCCCAGCGGGGTGGCCAGAGACGTGATGAAATAAGAAGAGGCGGCATGACATCTGGGGAAATATCATGACCCCCGCCATGATATCCCCCCCTGGCCATCACCCCCCTCTTCTCCGCCCCCGAATGTACATAAAAACATCTATATATATATATACACATATGAAATATCTCGATATCTATATATATATATATATATATGTGTGGTGTGTGTGTAATGTTCAACTGGGTTCTGTTGGATTGCTGGTGGTTGGAGGGTGAGATCGCAGTGAAACGGAGAGCCCCCCAACATGAAATCGCTTTCGATTTCGTGTTCGTGTACTGCGTGCGGGCGAGGCGAAGCTGCGTGTGTGGGCGAAAGGAATGCATCCTCCTCTGGCTAAAGCGCCACCGGGCCAAAAGACCGCCCCCCAGGGTTGTCCCGCGATGGCCAGAGGTTGGCACGCGGGTGTCCCGCCGGAGTCCCGCCAGTGTCCCGTCGGTGTCCCGTCGGTGTCTCGTAGTGAGACTCGTAGTGAGATCGATGGTGAGATCGACAGTGAGATCGATAGTAAGATCTATAGTGAGATGTGAGATTGATAGTGAGATCGTTGGTGAGAAGGATAGTGAGATCGATAGTCAGATCTATAGTGAGATTTGAGATTGATAGTGAGATCGTTAGTGAGAAGGATAGTGAGATCGATTGTGAAATCGATGGTGAGACCCATAGTGGTATCGGCAGTGAGATCCATAATGAAATCGACTGCGAGATCCATGGTGAGATCGATTGTGAAATCGATAGTGGGAGCGTTAGTGAGATCGATAGTGAGATCGATAGTAAGATCAATAGTGGGACCGATTGAGACGGTGGCTGCTCCCCACCAAACCTCCTTATCACCCGAAGGGTGCTCGTGTGGGGTGAGATGTATACGATGATGTGTGATGGTATGCCTGGCTATGTTATAAGGATGATGTGTTCTCTTCAACTATGTGCTCCAACTCAAGTGTCGGATGCATGATTATGTTATATCGACCTGTATAATTTGTTGGTGTGCGCTCATATGTGATACCCTCCTCAGTATCAATACCTTGTGGTACGTGGACGCGGTAAGTGGTGATAGCAGTAGTGGTAGTGGTAATAGCAGTAGTGGTAACAGTACTGGTGCAAATAGTTGGTAAAATAACAGTGGCAGAAATAGGCGAGGCGGGGAGCGGGACATTCAGGATGCTGGGTGAAGCTGGGGATCTGGCGGCCGCGGTATTCAGGGTTGGCGGGTCAGGAGCTCGCCTCTTCAAACTGAACAACCGCAATCCGAGAGACAGGGAAAAACAATTCAAAGAAAACCACACAAACAAACAGAAAAAAAAAAAAAAAAAAAAAAAAAAAAAAAAAAAAAAAAAAAAAAAAAAAAAAAAAAAAAAAAACGGCTCTGCCGTGCACAAGGCCCTTTCACGGGCGAGGGGGGGCTCGCTGGGTGCCCGTGGCGGCGGGGGCCCTCGCGGCTCACCCGAGCCCCAACTCCTCGGCCACCAGCTCCGCCGCCAGCTCCCCGAACTCCGGGCCGTAGTGCACCAGGTCCACGGTCAGCGCCGTGGTGGCTTGGCCCCGTCTGAGGGCCAGGGGTACGACGAGAATAGCGTCACCATGAGATCGGCCCATGAAACGTTAAGAACTGCCCGAATATCTGCATCTAGCGGTCCTCGCTTCTGCAGCCCGCGTGGAACTTTTGGAGATCTAGGGGATCCTGGAAATTCATGAACGTGTCATTACCATTCCCTGCTGCTTCTCGGAAGGGGGGCCATACTTGCGACCGAGTAGACCAAACAGAGGCGAGGGGCACTGTCTTCGACATCTTCTGTGGTAGTGCATGGAAGCCTCCCATACCATCTTGTCGGCTAATCGACGCTAATCGATGATAATCGATGATATCTCATCGACTACCAGAGGCTAATCGGCGCGAATGCTTCCTAAAGCAGAGTTGCGAGGGTGTACAAGGCTCCGATGACTTGCTACCGAAGACATCCACGGGCGTTTCCCAATAACGGTGTTTGCACTGAAGGGTTGTGCGATTACCCCACCGGTCTTTTGCCGAGGTCGGGCGACGGTGGGGGGCGCCTGGGTGCAAGTGGGTCCACACTGACTGGTTCGGCCATGGGCTCCTTAGGTAGAGCAAGAGAAGGATTAGGTGGTGACATCCGAAACATACCCACACCATCCATCGGTTCTCCTCAATGAAGGGGGTGCGGGAGTAGGGATCGGATTTCCACACGTGTTCCACGAATTCCAAACGTTAACCCCGCCACCCATCGAGTCGGGTTCGGACTCGCCGCCAGCAAAAATGCAGAATACAAACTTTCAAAGATCCGGGCGGATTTCTTGGATCGGCCTCTGGGCGCGCCACCAGCGCCGCTGGCCTAGCGCCGATCCCAGAAATCCCGCGCGGAACTCCGAAAGCTTGTGTTTGAGCCGTTTCCCTCGCCGATCAAGAATCCAAGCAGCTCGATGGGCGGCGGGGGTAGGGTTCGGGATTCGCCGAACACGTGGCGAAGTCCAAACCCTAATCCCCGCCTCCCATTCGATTCAGGGGAGTCGATGGCTGGCGGGGGCTGATGGTTATTCTTCGTCTTCTTCTTCTTCTTCTTGGCATGATGGGCGGCGAGCTCATGTCAGGGGGACGTAAGACCTGGGTACAGGGGACTCGGAAATCCCCGACGAGGTCGTCAAAAAAACAACGAGGCCGAGCCTGCATTTTGACGAGGCCTCCCGCTGCAGACATCCCACGAAACTCCTCCTCGTCAGAATCCGAAGCGCGGTCGTCAAAAACCGATGGCGAACCCGAGTCCTGGCAAACCCGGGTCTTACGCTCCCCCGATCATGGGGGGCAGTGCGGAGGGGCCGGGCCCCCCTCGGGAGGCTCGGCAGACCCTCGGACCGCCCCCGAAGTCCCCCGAGCCCTCCCCCGAGGGCAGAGGAGGCCCGCGAGGGGGCGCGCGAGGGGCTCCTGCGGAGCCCCGCCGCCTTCGCGACGGGGCGCCGCCCCCTCCCTCCTCCTCCTCCTCCTCCTCTCCTCCTCCTCCTCCTCCTCCTCCTCCTCTCCTCCTCCTCCTCCTCCTCCTCCTCCTCCTCCTCCTCCTCCTCCTCCTCCTCCTCCTCCTCCTCCTCCTCTCCTCCTCCTCCTCCTCTCCTCCTCCTCCTCCTCCTCCTCCTCCTCCTCCTCCTCCTCCTCCTCCTCCTCCCGCCCCTTCTCCTCTCACCCTGCAATGGGCGCTCGACCACGAGAAACCTTCCGCGAGAAACCCAACCCTGAGACGCCCAGGGGGGCCCACGGGCCCCGACCAAGAGGAGCCCGCCGCACGGGGCCCCGCCGACGGGGGCCCCCGCCGGGAGGGGGCCCCGCCGACGGGGGGTCCTCGAGGGGGTCCGGCTGGGAGGGCCCCGCCCACAGGCGGCAACCCCACGCTCGGCACCACACGTTCCTGGGAAGTCGAGCGTCTGCACGGGTCCACCTCCCTCTCCCACTTCCGCTCCCCCTGCCCTCTGACTGCTCTGCCCCCCACCGGGGGAGGGGGGGAGGAGGGGGGAAGGAGGTGGATCCGTATCGTTGGCCTCCTGCGAATTGCGCACTCCGCAGAGTGCAGCCCATGAGCTGCATCCCGAAGAACTTGCGACCCACACGAGGTGTCACGCAGCCTCGTCTTTCCATCGGGGGGGGGGAGAGGCAGGGACCCCGAAACGTGCCCGAACATAGGCCCCTGTGGGACCGACACCGGCGCCAAAACGGTTTCCGAGCGAGCCAGAGCGTGACCGAGATTCGCACTTCGAAACCATTAGAGGAAAGAGAACTATGCACATACACCGATTCTGGCCAGGCCCATCCTGAGCCCAGGATCGGTGCATACGCCCTCCTACCTTGGCCAGAAGGCATATGCACCGATCATGGGTCAAGGATGGACCTTGCCAGGATCGGTGCATGTGCATAGTTCTCTTCGCCCGAACCATAGCGATTTACAGGTTCGATCGCAAGCTCGGGCACGCTGCAGCAGGAGCTCGCTCACCAAGAGACCTTCCACGAGACGCCCAACCCTGAGACCCCAGGACGTCCCTCCTCCTCCTCCTCCTCCTCCTTCTCCTCCTCCTCCTCCTCCTCCCTCCTCCCTCCTCCCTCCTCCTCCTCCTCCTCCTCCTCCTCCTCCTCCTCCTCATTGAGGTTTGGTGTGGGAACGTCGCGCCTCCCATGGCAGAATCACCGAAACCCAAGAAACCCAGGGCACCCTGGAGACGCGCAGGGTGTGTCTTGGCATGGATTCCCAGTTTAAGTTTTGGGACCACAACTTCGAGCACATCTGCGGTCGTCCATCCTTTTCGGTCGTGTACCTTTTCGGCGGGCAGGGGCCCGGCACCAGGAACATTGCACCAAAGAGATGTTGCACCACATGGGTGGCAACATCCTCGAAATTGCATCCCGCTGATTGCGCTCCACGCGCTGAACAGCAGCAGCCGCGCCCCGCCGGCTGGATTCCACAGGCTGCACCCCGCTTTCTGCCACTGACTGGTTGCCTGCCCAAACTGCGCGCCCTGTTTGATGACTTGGCCACCCAAACCCACGACGCCATGACTGCTTTTCACGACATGGGCACGCGAATACCAAAAACATGGTTCAAGACCGATGTATCAAAAAGAACTGGGCCGCGCCAGAAATATTTTACGAACGTGCCGTGGAAACCACAACAAAATTCTTAGAACAGTCTTCGGCGGACCTCGAGGCGAGTCAGGACGCATCGCCCCTGCTTGATCTCCAGGGACCCGCTTCTCGTCCCGAGTGTGTTCTTGGCAGCCCTGGGGCCCAGTCGCTCCATCGTGACTCAGCCCCCATCCAGCCTTCGTGCCGCGCCCCCACGACCCAGACCGCAGGGGAAAGAGGCATCGGATGGCTGCTGCCGGCCGCAGCCGCAGGCCAGCGCGCGCAAGGTTACAGTGGGACTTGATTGGACAAGACACGCCAGAGGGCACAAGACCCTTCCGAGGGCCACATACATTGCCACAGGAATGCAGGAGGCATGGGTCGCGAAGCACAGGGTACACGAGGGAACCCTTGACTTGGAAGGGTCGACCGACTCATCAGGGCCGACTGTACGGCAGATGCCGATTCTTGGCCTCTGGGGGCCTGGGCAGGGCCCTCAAAGGCTCCCGAGAGGCAAACATGCGGGCAGGACTTTTTATCCATCTCCACTGCAGCCTGGAATTGCGGGCGCCCCTCCCGAGAAACCCGGGGAGCAGTGGATATGGATACAAATTCTGCCCCTAGGCGCTCGATTGTTACCCATAAACGCGAACGGTGTTCAGACCCCCCATAATTACGGTTTTCAGCCCCCTACTACTACTACTACTACTACTACTACTACTACTACTACTATTACTACTACTACTACTACTACTACTACTACTACTACTACTACTACTACTACTACTACTACTACTACTACTACTACTACTACTACTACTACTACTACTACTACTACTACTACTACTACTACTACTACTACTACTACTACTACTACTACTATAAACTACTACTACTACTACTACTTCTACTTACTATACTAACTACTACTACTACCACTACGTACTACTACTACTACTACTACTACTACTACTACTACTACTAACTACTACTACTACTACTACTACTACTACTACTACTACTACTACTACTACTTACTACTCTACTACTACTACTACTACTACTGCTACTACTAACTACTACTACTACTACTACTACTACTACTACTACTACGACTACGACTACTACTACTACTACTAACTACTACTACTACTACTACCACAACTACGACTACTAACTACTACTACTACTACTATACTACTACTACTACTACGACTACTACTACTACTACTACTACTACTACTGCTACTACTGCGACTACGGCTATCACTCAAAGGGATAACGCTACTATTATTAATAATACTACTACTACTACTACTACTACTACTACTACGACTACTACTACTACTACTACTACTACTACTACTACTACTGACTACACTACTACTACTACTACTACTACTACTACTACTGCTACTACTACTACTACTATACTACTACTACTACTACTACTACTACTACTACTAATACTACTACTACTACTACTACTACTACTACTACTACTACTACTACTACTACTACCACTACCACTACTACTGCCACGACGACGGCTACTACTACCACTACTATTTCCACTGCGACTACTACTACTACTACTACTACGACGGCGACAATTCATACTACCACTACTACCACTACTACAACAACTACTACTACTACTACTACTACTACTGCTGCTGCTACTACTGCTGCTACTGCTACTACTACTACTACTACTACTACTACTACCACTACTACTACTACTACTACTACTACTACTACTACGGCTACTACTACTACTACTACTACTACTACTACTACTACGGCTTCTGTTACTACTACTACTACTACTACTACTACTACTACTACTTCTGCTTCTACTACGAGTAGGGCTGACCTACCCCCGCTTGCCCAATTCATTTGCTGGGAGAGATGAAGGGAGGGTGGTGGGGCTCCTGGGCGGGCGAGGCGCCGCTTGCGAACACCGCACGGTTACCACAAGAAAGCAGCACGACTGCCATAAGAAAATCACACGATTACCATAAAAACACTATAGCATTAACAAAAGAAAACCATAACACCACCATGAAACAACAATACTATGACCATAAAAACTGAGCTTACCATACGAAAGCAACCCCGTGACTTTAAGACAACCATGCAGCTACCATGTGAAAACCATGCTCGTAACAAAAACCCTACGACTACCATAAGGAAACCACACGTTGGCCAAACAAACAACCAAGACCAGGAGAAAAAGCGTACGACTACCATAAGAAAGCCATACGATTACAGCAAGAAAACCATGCGATGGCCACAAGACAACCATTACCATCAGAAGGAAACTATACGAATACCAACAAAGAAACCATACCATGATCATGAGACAACCATGATATGACCAAACGGAAAAAAAACACTGTTACCATAAGAAAAACCATACGGTTACCGCACGGAAGCCATACGAACGCCATAAGGAAACCATACGAACACAATCTGCCAA